>PVIR01025527.1:0-24765 GCA_004026965.1 Petromus typicus | reverse complement strand
GTCCTGACTGGCCTTGAACTCACAGCGATCCTCCTGGCTCAGCCTCCCCGGTGTTGGGATTACAGGCGCATGTCATCACTCGCAGCACGATGTGAACATGTTTTGCCCAAAGAAATGCTGTCAGTGTTGGAGCCGGGCAGGTGCCCGGCCTGGGTCACACTGAGGTCCCTGGAGCCCAGCCCGGGGGCAGGGCTCAGCGAGAAGCGGTGCCCCGGGAGGCCGGGAGGGCGGCGCTGCATCTGCAGCAGCCCAGGGTCACGAGCTCCTCCTGGCAGGGAGTTCTCGTGGTCCGAGAGGAACGTGTCGCTCAAGCACATCCTGCAGCACATCGAGGCGTCGCCCAACATCACGCGCTACGCCCTCTTGGGCATGCGCAAGTGGGCCAGCCGGACGCGCGGCAGCGATGTGCGCGAGCCCTTCTCGCGCTGCCACGTGCACGACTTCGTCATCCTGAACGTGGACGTCACCCAGAACGTGCAGTACAACCAGAACCGGTGAGCGCGCCCTCCCCTCCGGGACAGTGTGGCCGAGACCCGCAAACCGCGCGGCTGCCCCGCCCGCCCGGCGGCGCTAGGGGGCGCCCTCGTGCCTCCCGCTGGCGGTTCCCGCCCCGCCGATGCCCTGGCCATGGGGTGCTGCAGGAAGCGGGGGAACAGTGTCCACGGGCCACTCCCCGCCACCCGGCCACAGAAGTCTGCACACGTGGGGAGTAATTACCTCCACGTGTTTATTGAGGGTCTCTGAGGTGTGATTGAAATGCAATGATTCTTTCCATTTTTCAAAATGTGTTAGAGGGCCAGGGATTTATCTCAGCGGTTCCGGTGCCTGCCTTGCAAGTGCAAGGGGACGGGTCGATCCCCGGTGACCACATACCACAGTGTTGAGCGTGGGGACTCAACGCTTGTAATCTCAGCACTCGGGAGGCAGAGGCAGGACGATTGCTGCGAGTTCGAGGCTAGTCTGGGCTACACAGTGAGCTCAGGACCAGCCAGAACTACAGAGTGGGACCCTGTCGCAAAGCAAAAAAAATGTATTAGAGTAAGAGCCATCCTGCCATGAATCCCTCCAAACCTCCCCTCACTCTGAACACACCCCTTTGTCCTCACCACTTCTCGCAGCAGCTCTAGGGTCCTCTTTTCTGAGGGTCTTTAGCTGCGCTGTCCCAGCTGCCTCCATGTCCTGAATGGATCAAACTGTCTCGTCACTGTGACTCTGGGGAGAAGCTGGAGTCACATGGTGTCAGGTCTGGTGACTGGACACAGTGTTGTGTGTTACGAGCTGCCTTTCTGCGGGGGACGCTCGGCAGCAGCGGTCACTGTGTACTTCCATCCATCCCTGTAAATGTAGGCCGTGGGCACGGCCCGATGCCGCTTCAGTCGTCGGTGTTGGGTCAGACTGACTGACCCCCTGAGCTGCTCCACCCTTAGGGTCCTGGAAGGTGGGCTGCGGACCTCTCGCTCGGCCAGGGCTGCATGTGCTGCTCAGGGCCGGGCATTGGGTGAGGCCCTCATTCCATCCCCAGCTCTGCACAAATCCCACTCCGGGGGCCGGGGAGTTAGCTCAGTGGTTCCGGCGCCTGTCTTGCAAGCGCAAGGGCCCGGGTTCGATTCCCCGGTAACCACATAACAATACTGGGCGTGGAGACCCACACCCAGCAGCAACCAGTACCATATACCACAGTGCCGGGCGTGGTGGCTCACGCCTGTAATCCCAGCACTCGGGAGGCAGAGGCAGGAGGATTGTGATGTGAGTTGGAGGCTGAGCTCAGGGCCAGCCTGAACCACAAAGCGAGACCCTGTCTCAAAAAACCTAAAAAAAAAAACAAAAAACAAATCCCACTCCGCCTTCTGGCCCTGCAGGTTCACATGTGACGACGTGGACTTCAACCTGCGGGTGCACAGCGCTGGCCTCCTGCTGTGCCGCTTCAACCGCTTCAGCGTGATGAAGAAGCCGATCTCGGTGGGCGGCCAGCGTGGCTTCCACATCACCTCCAAGGTGAGCAGGCTGGTGCCAGGCGGGCTCACATAACGACCTCTGGGACCTCTGTGTTGCCTGGTCAGACCCGTACGGGGCCAAGCGCTTCCTCAGGAGGCATGCTTTTCCGGGAAGTGGGCCAGACCTGCAAACCCAAGGGGATCTGATCCTGGTGGGGCGGGCCTGTGGTTCCACTGCTCCAGGAGGCTGAGGCAGGAGGATCTTCTGTTGGAGCTAAGCCTGAGGAGCTTGGCAATTTGTCAAGACCCACTGTCAAGAAAGACAAACAGACAGATAGACAGACAGGCTGGAGTGGCACCTCAGTGTGAAAGCCTTGTGTTCAGCCCCCAGTGCTGCAGGCAGAGCATAACAGAAACAATCCAAACCCAAAACGAAGGCCAACAGAATGAGGCTGGTCTTACAGGAGAATGGGGAGGTCCTGGGTTACACTCCTGACTGCACTCCGTGCTGAGAACCGCTACAGTCCAAACTATTACATTTGTGGTTTAATTTAGAGAGATTTGAAGTCTTTGTTATCATAAGTCTGCCTGCCAGAGAGCCTGATTTGCATATGAGACAAATTTATCTTTCATGTTGCTCAGTGTGATTTGTAACTTGTTAGCTGTTTTCTCTTTTTTTCGAGATAAGGTCTTGCTAAAATGCTAAGGGTGAGATTAAACTTGCCATCCTCCTGCCTCAGCCTCCTGAGTGCTGGGATGACAGATGTGTACCACCATGCCCGGCACAAAGCCTCATTTTTTTGTGAACTTTATTCTTGAAGTGTGCTTTGGTGGCTGCAGGGTGTTCCACCTGGCCTCCCAGCCCGGGTCCCTGGGCCTGGGGCAGGCAGCGGCTGGGTGGGCAGTGGCCTGATGCCCCCCACCCCCCGCAGGTGTCTGACAGCTCTGTGGCCGTAGTGCCAGCCCAGTACATCTGTGCCCCTGACAGCAAGCACACGTTCCTCGCTGCACCTGCGCAGCTGCTGCTGGAGAAATTCCTCCGGCACCACAGCCATCGCTTCTTCCCACTGTCCCTGAAGAACCACACGCACCCCGTGCTGTCTGTGGACTGCTACCTTAACCTGGGGCCTCAGGTAACCTGGGCATGGGGCTCTTGGGGCAGAGGCGCTGCCAGGACAGGGCTGCTCTGTGTCATAGCTGCAGTATCCCTTCGTCTCCACAGAGACTGCTGCTAGGACACCAGCGTCTCGGTATCCATGGAGACTGTCTCTAGGATACCAGCATCTCTTGGTATCCATGGAGACTGTCTCTAGGATACCAGCATCTCGGTATCCATGGAGACTGTCTCTAGGACACCAGCATCTCGGTATCCATGGAGACTGTCTCTAGGACACCAGATCTCTTGGTATCCATGGGGACTGGCTCCAGGACACTCTAGGTACCACACCTAGAGCTCAAGCCCCTGGTCTCACAGGATGTAGGGTTTTTACTCATCTTTGTACTTCATCTCATCTCTAGCTTGTTTGTCACCCAACACAGTGTACACGTGGGACAAATACCTGCCATAGGGTGTTGTTTAGGGTTTACTGACAGGAAGTCTATATGTGTTCAGGAGAGACACCTGGTGCATTTTTCTTCATGTATTTCTGCTGGGCGTTAACTGAAGGCTGGGGTGTGCTGGGGTCTGCAGAGACAGGACGGCTCTGCCCAGCTGGTCCCGGGTGTTCACCCCATGACAGTCGGCAGAGTCGAGGCTGAGCTGCTCCCCTCAACAGAAGTCTAAGGGTCAAACCCAATTCAGACGCCATGTTTGTTTCTCCAGTGAATTCATGAATACGAGATGTGATTGGAAAATACAATGAATGTTTACATGTTTCCTTTTTGAAATGATTATTACAGTAAAAGACACACTGCCACAAATCCCTTCAGAATCCTCCCCTGAATACACTCTTCCCAGCATGATTGGATACATGAGTGAGTTAGAAGGATTTTGAGAGAGCTTCGTGACAGTGTGCGTTTCACTCATATATTTTTCAAAAAAATTTGAGACATTAAAAAAAATTGAGACATTCACCATATCTTTTCCTCACACCACGTAGATGAACAGGGATGCGCCTTCTGGCGTTGGATTTCGGGGCGACAGCGCGCTGGCCTGTGTTAGCTGCATACCCGAGTGTAACCGCTGATCCTCGCGGACAGTGGTGACGCCCGGTCCTTTTCAGATTTCTGTCTGCTACGTGAGCTCCAGGCCCCACTCTCTGAACGTCCCCTGCTCCTCCGACCTGCGCTTCAGCGGCCTCCTGCTTTACCTGTGCGACTCCTTCGTGGGGGCCAGCTTCCTGAAGCAGTTCAGCTTCCTCACAGGTAAGGCCTGCTGGCCGGTGTCCCGCCTCTCTGAAGACAGGACCTCTCCTCCTAGGCCTGATTGGCCAGTGGGTAAACTGAGACTCGGAGACAGGGACCATTAGCACACACCTGGCTTGGGCCCGGGGCCTCCTCTACCTGCGCACTCCGGACTGCCCACGCGCCCTCTCTCGCGTGTGAGTGGCCACTGTTTCCACCTGTTTTTTTCCCTCCAGACCTTTCGCGTCGAAGCCCCGGTCTCCTTCGAGGCTTTTTCTTGGCATGAATTCCTGCAGTCTCCTCTGCTGTACTTCAGTTTCTTTCCTTTGCCTGCTAGGTAACAGTAGTTACCTAGACAAATAAAATAATTTCTGGGCCTGGGATTTAGCTTAGTGGTTCCAGTGTCTGCCTGGCAAGGGCAAGGTACCGAGTTCAATCTCAGGTAACCACATACTGGGCATGGTGACTCATTCCCATCAGCAATTAGTACCTCACACTATGCCAGGCATAGTGGCTCACGCCTGTAATCCCAGTACTCAGGAGGCAGAGGCAGGAGGATTGCTGTGAGTTTGAGGCTTGCCTGGGCTACATAGTGAGTTCAGGGCAGGTTTGAACTACAAAATGAGACCTTGTCTCAAAAAAGAAAGAAAAGAAAATGATGTCCAAACTATGTCAGGTCATGCCCTCTTCCTCGCTGACCTTTCCCTGTCCTGATGTCCTTCACCCTGACCTTCCTGACACTCGGCATTTCATGACAGGCTGGTAAGTGGCAGGTACTGCCACCCCAGCACCCAGGAGGATCCCAGAGTTAAGGCCAGCCTGGGCTGCACAGTGAGACCTTGTTTGAAAAAAATAAAAAACAGTGACAACAGGAGCCAAAAAGGACCCGGGAGGAGCCGGGAAAGGAAAGAGGATTGAGCTGGGAGGTGCAGGGCCGGATGTGCGAATTAGGACAGGAGCGGAGAACCCTTGTCGTGCTGTCTCTCTCTGCTCTGCTCTGTTCCCTTCATCGCCGTGCTGTCCTTCCGCGGCACCCCAGGGTGCTGCCCCCATGGCTGGGTCCTCCCCGCGGGGCCTCCGCTCACTCTGCCCCCGCCGCCCTCGCAGGCGCCACGCTGTGCGTGATCTGCCGGGACCGCAGCTCGCTGCGCCATACGGTGCTGCGCCTGGAGCTGGAGGACCAGTGGCAGTTCCGGCTGCGCGACGAGTTCCAGACGGCGAACGCCCGTGAGGACCAGCCGCTCTTCCTGCTCACCGGCCGGCACATCTGAGCGCGGCGCCGAGCGCACCGAGGGGAGATGGCCGGGCCGCTGACCTGAGATTTGCCTTGCGATGAAGGAAAGAGCCAGGCTTCTTTCGTGAGAAAGTGAGAGAAAACTGCAGCAGCAGGCAGGTGAACAAGCTGCTGACATCACTTATGCAAGCTCAGCCATGTTCTCTTCGCACAAAGCTCCTGGGGAAAGAGCCCAACCCGGCCGTAGACCACGGGACCGCGGGGAGAGAGCGGGTCTGTGAATTTGCTTGTTGGCCTCTGAGCGCCAGAGCGCCTCCTACCGGTGGGTGCTGTTACTGCCCATTTGAAAGAAGAAAATTGGGAGCCGGGGTAGCGGGACAGATTTAAAAGCACGGCTCAGACTTGTAGTTTCTGGGCTCCCAGATCTCTGCTGGCCACCACACTGCCCTGGAAATGGCCCACAGCAGAAGAAGTTTGAAGATATTTTTTAAATGAATCAGCTGAGGGATCCTTCGATGCCCCCCTTGGATGTTCCTGCGCGTACTAGTGGGTGACTGCCGAAGACCAAACTTCCACAATGCCAAAGAATTCACGTTAGTCTTTCCCTCCCCCAAGGAAAAAAGTGACGAGTGTGAAAGTTTTAGAGCAGTGTTTATAAAATGATATCTCTTTCTGTGTATGCCAATATTCCTGTTATGGAATAAAGACCAGTTTTCTTTAGTTAAATTTGTCTTTTGTCAATAGAAGCTCACTTGTCATTCTTTTCACTTTATTAGTTAATTTAAACTTGGAAGAAGCCCCCAGACGAATATTCTTGTGTGTTCCAAAGTTATAAATAAAACCTGTAATTCACATACTGCTCTTTGGTGAGTATTAATCACATCGTTTTGAGAGATAGGAGATAAAAATGAAGTGATCCATGTACACTCCCATTTATACCAGCACGATTCCTGGCGGCTAGATCCCGGAAGCAGCTTCCTTGACCATCAACAGATGAACGGATAAAGGAACAGTGGCATTTGTATGCCACGGAATATTACTCTGCCATAAAGAAGGATGAACTCGAGTGATTTGTAGGAAAGAGATGCACACTGAGATCCTAATGCTAAGTGAAATAAATCAAACACAAGAGATTCAGCACTGCATAGTTTCTCTAATGTGAGAGGCCCAAAGTGTAAATAAAGAGAAGTAAAAGGGAAATGGTAGAAATCAGGAGAGTAGAGGCTGGAGACTGATTGGGATCTGGGAAGGGAAACAAGTTGGAGTGGCTAAGCTGTGAGATCGTGTGATACAGTCCCCCAGATGGGACTACATTTATCTGTCAGAAACATACTGGGGATGAGGATCTAGCTCAGTGGTTCTGGCACCTGCCTTCCGGGCTCAAGGCCCCCAGCTCCATCCCCTGTAACCACATACAACAATGCCGGGCCTGGCGACTCACGACCTCCAGCAATCAGTACCAATATCACAGTGCCAGGCGTGGTGGCTCATGGCTGGAATCCCAGCACTCGGGAGGCAGAGGCAGGAGGATCGCTGAGTTCGAGGCTCATCTGGGCTACATAGTGAGCTCAGGACCAGCCTGAATTATAAAGCAAAATCCTGTCTCAAAAAAACAAAGAAAAGAAACGTATGCTGAAACAAAAACTATGCTTAGAAATTCCTGAAGGAGAAGGGGGTGGGAAGAATGGGGCATGGAAGAGACAAATAGGGGGGAGACGATACTCAGAAGGAGCAAAGGAGGGCCCAAGTAAGAGTCGGGAGACCGAGACAGAGAGACTATCAGGGCCGTGGAGGTGAAGGCGATGCGACTGAGCGTGCACCCGGGTCGTGGACAGAGGAGCGGCAGGTGTGGACGAGGGGCGGCCGTCGCTGCTGTACACTGTGGCCTGGTCTAGATGGTCCCCAGAGCCTCAGGTGCATTTACGGGCTTTTCGGAGATGGCTGGGTCACTTCCTGTCTGCCCTGCTGTGGACTGGTTCTTCTCTGTGATGCCCCTGTACCATGCCACCTAGCTGACTACGGACTGAAAACTCCACAAACTGGGCTGAAATAAACATTTCCTCCTTTAACTATGGGTGTTGGGTATTTTGTCCCAGTAGTAATGAGAAAATAACAAAAACGTGAGTCTTGACTTAGTACTTTATTTGACATTTTTAAAGTTAGAAAAAAAAAGTTTGCTACGTAATACCCTGCTTTAAATGTTTAAAAGTGTATTTGAGGTTTGTTTTTCCTTTTCCACTTTTAAGGCATTCTTGCTCCTTTCCCTTTGCAAACTGATCTTTAAAAACTGGATGGGGTAGTTATGGTGGCATAGTTAGGATCCACCATTCTGGGAGGCTGAGGCAGGAAAATTCCAAGTTTGAGCCCAGCTGGGCAACTTAGTGACTTAGCAAGACTTTGCCTCAAAAGAAAAAATGAAAAGGGCTGAGGATGCAGCTCAATGGGAAAGCTCTGGGTTCAATCAAATACAACCATTAAAAAAAGAGAGTAATGAATCAATTTACTGTCAAGACATTAAAAACAGAAATGGATCATGATAATCAGATTTTGAGTTTGGTGTGTTACTTTTTATTTTCTTTGAGACTCGGTGTCACTTGCGTAGCTCAAGCTGTCCTTAAAGTCTCTTTGTGGCTCAGACTGGCCTTGAACCTGCCGCAGTTCTGCCTCAGCCTCCTGAGTACTGGATTCAAAGGCTGCACCACCACGCCCTTCTCGCCATTCCCTACACCGTACGCCTGGCGCGCCCCTTCCCATTTCCCTGGGGGAACAGTGTGCTTGTGTCCGGGAGCTGTGAGCGCTGCTGTTGTGAAAATCTGACTCGGAGCAGGCACGGCCTGGAAGCCCCGGCCCGCCGTGGGACAAGAAGCGCAACTGGGCTTCCAAGCGCGCTGAGCAGGGGTTGGCCAGTTTGTTGAGATGGTGACGTCCATCCATTTGGGCCCAGACTGGGCGATCTGGCTCCTTAGGGAGACCCTGTCTCAAAATATAAAAATAAAATGAGTCTTCCTGGCCAGCCAGGGTGAGGAGATCCTCCCAGGGACGGCAGAGTGTGGCTGTCTGGTTCACTCCTGTCTGTCGTGCTCCTGCTGAGGCTGTAGCTGGGACCGGAATTTCTCCTCAAATCCTCATTAGTAGAGAGTGGTCAGGCCGACCGTGTGCGCGGACTCCTATTATATTTCTCTCTCACTTTTCGCGGAGCCGAAGATTACCAGCTCTGGTGTTCCTGGTGCGATGAATACACGTGCTTTGGTCTCATGTCAGGGACTACGGAAGTGCCTCGCTCCAACCCGTGGTGCTGGGACTCAGGCCTAGAATGCCACATGCTGGATTCGAATCTGCAGAAGGCCTCAAAGGCGAGTGAGGAAAATGGAGCAAAGCCCACAGTAGCCATTTTGACTTTTTCTTTGGTCAGAAAATTCACATGAAGCTAAAATGTCAGGAAGTTCCACTTCCTGTGCGAGACCCAGGGGGCAGGCAGGCGGCTCCTCCCTTCTCACAGCCTCCACACCGGGCCCCAGCTCCAGTATGTGTTTATTTATCGGTCTATGCGACAGGGTCTGGCTGAGCTCAAATTTGAGATCCTCCTGTCTCAGCCTCGCAGAGTGCTGGAATTATAGAGGTGCACCGCTACACTGTCCGTATTTGGGCTTTTAAACAAGACTGCACCTTTCTAAAAACTCAAACTCCTCGCCGTTGGAGGACATGGGCACTCGCGGGAGGGGTGGGGCGTAGCCCTTGAGATCACAGCAGGCGTCTGTGTGACCCGAACAGTCGCCTGCAGACGGGCATATGGGCCCCTCAAAGAAGTGGAGCGTCTCCTCCTCACGGAGCCAAGTCAGTCTCCACGCCACACAGAGGTCGCTGTCCAGGGAGAAGCGGAAGCGGACAGTCCTGAGCCCGCTCCCGACCGCGACGGAGCCCGCAGCGTGGCGCGGCGCCCGGGGTCTCCGGCTTGCGCGTCTGCCCACGACGACGCCCGCGCGCGAGCCCCGGCGAGGCGACCCAGGCCGGTGACCGCGGGTGGCGGGCACGCTGCGCCCTGGCCGGCGCACAGGCGCGTCCCAGGCCCGGGCGGCGCCGCAGAGGGCCGGGCCGAGCGCCTTCAGCACCACGCGCACGGACAGCGCCCTCCGGCCTCCGCGCCGCCCGGGGTGAGGCGAGCGCCGCTCCGAGGGCTCCCCAGCGCCTCTCCGAGGGCTCCCCGAGAGCCGGCGCAGGAGGCCGTGCTTCTCCCTTCCCGGGGCGCGCGGGGGGGAGTCGGCCGGGGCCTCCGCGGGTGTGACCTCTCCCAACCAAACTCCGGCGCCGAGCGTCCACACCGCGGCCTTGCCGCGCGGATTACAGATCACGGGAGCTGAGCAGAACCGCCCTGCAGACCCCGCGCTGGGCCTGGGCGCTGGCTGGGCTGCTTATGGGCGGGGTGCCTGGGCGGGGACCCCGGCCTCCAGCCCTCATGGATGCGGTGGTTCTTGCTAAGGGGTATCCAGAAGAATCAGAAGAATCACATAAGACACGGAAGAATCTTATGGTCACAGAAGAATCCACGCTCAGCAATGTTAGATGTATAGCCCAGGGTGGCCTCGAACTTGTGGCGATCTTCCTGACTCAGCCTCCTGAGTGCTTGGGTGACAGAGTGTGCCAACCACATCCTGAAATGTCCTTTAGAGGCCTCTGCCTCGTTGCCAGGATGCCTGGCCTTTTACAGAAAGTAGATTCCTAGCTAGTTACTCTGTGCAAACATCAGTTCAGCTCAGTTATGGAATCAGCTTATTCATCCATCACCTGATGAATGGATCAATAAAAACAGTATTTACACACAGGGGAGTACTAAAATGGATGCATCTTGAGACCCTTCATGTTAAGTGAAATAAATCAGACAAACTTAAATGTCACATGGTTTCTCTTATACAGGAAATCTAAAGTATAAATAAAGAGCAGAGTAAAAGATGGGGGTAAAAAAAAAAAGATTTTTTTGGTGGACATGGGGGATGGCACCGGGTCGCTCCAGGGAAGGGAAAGGAAAGTAAAAATAATCTCGAGGTGATGTGAATAAGTGCCGCTTCCCCATGGAGACTGAACTTACCGTGTGTCACAAAAGCATGGGCAGGCAGGTGCTCAGGAGGCCGAGGCAGGAGGATCGCTGTGAGTTCAAGGCCCGCCTGGATTATGTTTCAAGACACTGGCTCAAAGTTTAAAAAAAAAAAAAAATCACAGGCAAAGACTTCTTAAATTGGACTCCAGTGGCCCAGGAAATAATAGCAAGAATAAACACACGGGTCTACAACAAACTAAAAAAATACACAAAGAAAAGCAGAACGAAGAAAGCCTGCAGAGTGGGAGATTTGGCGGACGCCGAGGCTCAGGCTTTGGGAGGCGATGAGCCGCCTGGTCGTGACCCCGCCCGGACATCTGACTCCGCCCCGCGGGCGGCGCACGCAGCCCCGGCCGTGGGGTCCCTGCCCCCGCGGGCTCCAGGCGTCTGTCCGAGCAGGTGCCCGCGGCGCCTCCGCCTCCTCACTGCTGTCGCTCCTCAGCCCTGAGGTTCTTAAAATACTTCCGCAGGCGGGTTAAAAATAACGAGGGCGCAGTGAGCTGCTGGGCGCTCTCCCACAGGAGCGGGGCGCTGCTCTGAGCCGAGCGAGGCCCGCGGGGTGCCGCTTCCCCAGCAGCAAAGGGGAAGTCCAGTCAGGAAGGCGGGCTCGTCCCGAGGCCCCAGCTGTGCGTGTAAAACATCTTTCCTGGCCTTTCTTGTCCCTCGGGGAGCTGAATGGCAGCCTTGGGGTTAACGGTGGGGACCTGGAGACTGAACCTAGAGCTTTGGTGTGGAGTCCTCAAGTTCACATTTTGAAACAGGGACTCACTAAGTCACTAAGTTGCTTAATGTGAACTTGAATTTGCAATCCTGCCTCAGCCTCCCACAGATGTGTACCTTCCTGCCTAGCTTCTAATGTACCTTCCTTCCCTCAGGTTTGCGGGGAGGGTGCCACCCTTTCTTCCAGTCGTGTTTGGTGGCACTTTCTGCTCCAGCCCTTGCCCACAACTGATGCTGGCCCTGTACCCTGTTCCCTAGCCTGAATGGGAAGGCTAGAATCAGCCAATCAGAGCCCGCAGTGGCCTGCTCTGCCTCTCCCTGTCCAGGACACCAGGGGTCCTCACAGCTCTTTTTACGTTGCCTTTGAGCCAGGGTCTCACTATGTTGCACAGGCTGGTCTCAAACTCATGGAGACTCTCCTGTCTCAGCCTCTCAGTATGGTATCACAGGTGCCCATCACTGTGCCGCCTCGCTCTGCATCCCAGGTCTGTCTTAGACTTTCGGGCCCCTGAATGTGGTGCTCAATGGGCAGTCTTTCCCCAGGCAGCTCTGGGTGGCCTGAGTGGCCTCGACTGCGCAGTGAGGCCAGTTCCTTCCAGCTGCCTGACATGTGGGCAGCAGCCGGAACCCTGGCCACGTCCCTGGCACAGTCTGCCAGCCAGGGAGAGGACAAGCGACCCGACACTGCACTCCGCTGGCCTTGTGACCTGGCCCCGTGCCACATGGTGCACGAGAAAGAAGCGCTGCGCCCTGGGTGCCCGTGTCGCCTGCACAGGGACAGTTCCCTTCTGGGCCAAGCGAGGAGGCGGCCACACCAGCTAGCATGGCGGAGCAGCACGGCGTCTGCGGCTGGGACGGCCCGCAGGGCAAGGGGCCCCTGGATGCCGCGTGGTCGTGGGTAAGGCTGGGCTCGTGGCGTCTGTGCCCCCAGGCCGGGGTCGCAGGGCTGAAGGGGGCTCTGCGTCTCCAGGAGGGAGGCTCGCTTGCTTCTGGGGAGGCTGTTTGAAGGCCGTTTCTCGGGATCGAGGTTAGTACTTATTCAGCAGCTAGCTGGACAGGGTGATGCACACCTATGAGGCTGGGAGGCTGAGGCAGGAGGATCGCTGCTTCGAGCCCAGGGTGGGCAACTGAGTAAGATCCCGCCTCAACATAAATCGAGTGGAGGCAGGCGCTGGGGATGTAGCCCTGTGTGAAGGGCGACAGTGGAGGAACTGGAGGAAGGAGGCACCGTCTCCGCTTGGCGGAAGTGAGCCCGGGGAGGGGGTCCCTCCCGGGGGCTCTGAGGGTGTGGGGGAACCCTCGGTCTTTGTCATGGGCCACTGTGGTCCCCAGAAGTCTGCACGGTGACGTGTGGGGCTCCCAAGCCAGCACTTGTCACGGCCCAATGGAGTCTCATCCTGGATACCAGCAGGGTGGGTGTTACCCCGAGAAATCCTGGAGCAGGAGTGGGGGAGGGCAGCTCCCCAGGGTGCCGGGGGCGGAGGCCGGGCGAGGAGGCTCAGGGGCTGCGGGTGTCTGTGGGGGTGACGCATAGGCTGCACCCCAGATGGGCGCCCCGGCACGTGGCTGTGGGCAGTGAGAGGCTGGTCCCCGACAGAGACCCCTGGGAGGACAATGTCCCGCTGCTGGTGCTAGAGGCACCGCCCCCCATCACTTTGCAGTGCTCTGCGGGTTGCCCTTTATTTACTTATATTTAAAAGTCTCTAAGTCACCAAGCTGCCCAGGCTGGGCTGGAAATTCGGGTCCTCCTGCCTCAGCCTCCCAGGGTGCTGGGATCACAGACGTCCACTGGAGGTAGCCGATGGGGCTGTAGATGGCTGTGTGGTTTCTCTGGCGTGGAAATGGCCTTGTCTGGCCCCCCAGTGCCCCTCTGTGGCATGCCTGCCTGGTGCTGACTGGCATGCCCAGCGCTTTTCATGCCGAGATGGGCTGGGTTCCCTCAGGGCGAGACCACACCCACATGGGTGCCGCTCTGGGCGTCTTGGAGTCTTGGCCCCACCTGGGCCTCGCTCTCTTGGGCCAGCAGGGAGGGCGGCAGACATGGCTGCCCTCCTGGGGGAGAAGGAAAAAGCTACTGTAGGGTCGGGACTCACAGCGACATGGTCGGGGCAGCCGAGTCCTCCCTGAGGGCTCCTCACTGGCCCGTGGTCTGAAGCAGCTCTAGTTACTCTCTGATTTCCACCATTTTATTATTTGTTATTTTGCACTATTACAAAAGCACGGTATGGGCATGGTAGCGCACGCCGGTCATCCCAGCTCTGGGGAGGCTGAGGCAGGAGGCTACTGCCGCTCTGAGGCCAGCCTGGGCTCCCCAGTGAGCCCCGCCTTGACTCTCCAAGTACGGAGAGCGTAAACATGGCAGCCCAGAGCACCAGCATGCGGGGCTGCAGACTGGGCCTGGCCCCACCCGGGGCGGGGGCTTCGAGAGCAGCTTGGGCTGCACCTGGGAAGGCTTTGTCCGATGGAGCTGCAGAAGAGACCTGAAGTCGCTCTTTTGTCCCTACCCCGACCCCGGCCCGAGTGTCTGAGGAATGACCTGTGACTGAGGGCACTTTGAAGCGCTGACAGCTCCTCGTGAGGCCACAGGCTGTGGGCTGGCCGGGTCAGGCCTCCTGCTGGGAAGGAGGGCCGGTGGGCTGCAGTCTGATGGGCGGCTCCAGTGCATTCAGGGGTCCCCTCTGCTGGGGCACCAACTGGGAAATTGAGGCAGGAACTCCGAAGGGCTGCCAGCAGTTCAGAGACATTCCGGGAGGCTGCTGGCATCTGGAGCAGACTGGAGAGGCTGTGGTGGCAGCTGCCTTGGCCCTGGGCCTGGTGTCTGTGCCCAGTTTCTGAGAAGGGTAAAAGTGGCTTGGCTGCCCAGCCTGGGAAAGGGCAGAAACCTGAGCTCAGGAAGGCACCTGCTGAGCTGGCACCGCCTGCCCACTGCCTGGGCCCTGGGTTTGTGTAGAGCTGGGCAGAGGAGGGGAGGCCTGAGCCCTGGGGGCGGCGCGGGTGCTTGGGGCAGATATGGGTGCAGGAGAGGCAGAAGTGGAGGAAGGGAGGGGGAGGGGAAGAGGACAAGGGGAGGGGGGTGGGGAGGGGGAGGGGAGGCCTGGGGAGGGGGAGGAGGGCTGCAGTAAACCAGGCAGAAGCTGCCCTCTCCGCTGCTGAGAGAACAGTGTGTTCCCCCAAAGCTCTGCCAGCCCTCAGGCCCTCAGGCACCTCCCTTTTCCTCGCCCCGGGTTGCAGTGGACGGTCCCTTGGCCAGGACTCAGGCTGTGGACGACATTTGGCCACGGGACACGTTGGAGACCAGGGCCGAAGGCAGAGGCCCAAGAATCTGCAGTCCAGGGCTCCAGTCCAGGCTCTGACTCAGTTGGCCCATCTGTAAGCGTGGCTCAGAAGATCCACGATGCAGGGCACATGGCCAGGGCCTCGACCATTGTGCTGCTACATCTCAGCAAAGGTGGCCGGGGTCACAGGGCAGGAAATGCAATGGGTCAAGATTCAAGTCAGTTTACACCTGGACATTGGGCTTGGACAGACATGGGCCAGGAGCAGAAGGGCCAGCCCCAGGAAGCTGAGCCCTGGCTGGCCACCTTGTGCTTTGTCCTCACTGTCAGACGGGTTTTGCCGAGGCCGCCACTTTGGGCCTGAGCGGTAAGCGACCAGGAAGACGGAGGCCAGAATCCCGGAGGCAGGAGGTCCGCAGCGCCCCCAGGTGGCAGGGAGGCGCCAGCCCTCCAGAAGCCAGCAGTCCACCGCGCGGACTTTCACTGTGGACAGGACAGAGCTCCAGGGCAGAGAGGCGCCTCCACCCCCAGGACCGCCCGCGCCCAGACTGTCTGCCCTCTCCGTGCCGCTGGTCCCCATGTCCTGGTTTACGTGCCGGCTGGGTTTGTGGGTACCACGAAAAGGGAAACATTTTGATCCATTCTGGACATGGAGGCACCAAGGATAGTGCAGCTAAAGACCTTCAGGAAGGAGGACTGCAAACCGCAAAAGACAGAAGGCAAAGATGTAGGCAAAGACCCAACCACACAGGAAATATCACAAAGAATTGGTGACTGGCATCTCATCTTATTAAAAAGCTTTTGCATAGCATATGAAATTACCCAGAGAGAAGAATTTCACCAGCCATCCCTCAAAGAACGAATATCTAGAGTGTATAAAGAACTCAACAAAATATCAAGCACTCCCAATTTGAACACCCAGTCCCAAAACGGGCACCTAAAACAAATAGACACTTCTTAGATGAAGAAGTAGAAACGTTCAATAAATATATGAAAAATGTTCAACATCACTGGTCACTTGAGAGATGCAAATTAAAACGACACCGAGATTACATCACTCCGGAAGGAATGGCTGCTATCAAGAGAACCAGTAACAAATATTGGCAGGCTGCGGGGGGAGAGGAGCCCTCCTCCTCGGTTGGTGGGGTGCAGCCTGGGGCAGCCCCTGTGGGTGAGATCAGTGGGTGGGTTCCTCAGAAAACGAGAACTCGAGGTTCCCTTTGAATGGCTGCTTCCCTTCTCAGAGTCTTCCCAAAAGGATTTTTTTAAAGCATCAGACCACAGCGATATAGCGCAGTCTTTAGAAATAGCTCCGTCTTAGAAGCAGCCCAACGCCCGTCGCCTGGAGGCTGGATGAAGATGTGGGTTCTGTACAGAGGAAAAGCTGGGGACATCGGGACCTGAACGGGTGCGCCTGGGGAACACGCTCTTCCGCGGAATAAGTCACACACGCGTTTAAACGCCACAGGGTTTGTCCCCGGTGAGGAACCGAAAGTGCAATCAGGACCAAAATGGATACTGAGAAACGGAAACAAAATGTTCCAGTGGGAAGCAGAAGAAGAAAGAGGGAGGGGAAAGGACAAGAAAGAAAACAAGATGGAATAAAGCTTTTGTAAATAAGGCAGAGAAGAAGGGTGGAGGGGGAGATGGGGGGAAAAATCAACAAAAAAGAAGCAAGAAGATCACGTATAGGCTCAAATTCCCCATGATAAAAGTGATCGCCGTTCAGGTTCAAACAAGCCGAGACAGGCTCTGCTTCAGCCCTCCGCCAAGAGGCGCTCCAGCGGGGAGGAGCCGAGGCTCTTGGCCACGTGGCTCTTGCTGTAATTGATGTTTTCAAACTGAGCCCTCAGGGTGTCTTTGCAGAACCCCGAGTGGCACCGAGGTGGGAACTGCGTCTTCCTCAGGCTCAGAGCTGTCGGGGGCTGGGCACCCCTGCCCCTCAGCACGCGCCGTCCTGGGTGCACCCTCCGGCCGCTCCGGCCGCTCACCCGGCCCTCGTCAGAGCTCAGTGCGCATGCGTCGGACCCCTCCGACCGCTCATCCGTCCCTCGCCAGAGCTCAGTGCGCATGCGTCCCCCCGGTTGCCTACAGGCCTGCAGAGGGAACACACGTGTGGAGCGGGGGACCCACGGCCTGGCACGGTGGCCACAGAACTCGCCTGCGTGAGCTGAGAGACGCCCCAGTGCGGTCAGCTGCGGTCCTTCTTGATTCCCACCGCGGGAGAACCCAAGAATATGTTCCCGAGCCGGGCGTGAGGCACAGCCCTTTAATCCCAGCACTCGAAAGGCTGAGGCAGGACGGTCACCCCAAATTGGAGGTCTGGGCTGCATAATTCAAGGCCAGCGTGAACTAATAATAATAATAATAATAGAAAGCAAAATCAAAACTCCCTCAAGAATGCATTCCTTAGGGGTGCGCGGTTGGAACCTGGGCCATGAGGAGGAATCAATGGGTGCAGCCCTTGGTCGGGTGAAAGGGGTCCTGGTGCTGTCTTACCTCTTTGGCCCTCGCCGCGGGGAAGAGTTTTTCAGTTTAAATTGCAAAATCATCCTGGATCTAGATTTCAGGGACATTTCTCTGCACATCTTATTATTCTCGATATTCTTCCATTTCCTGGCTTTGCTTTAAAAAAAAAAAAAACTTCAGTTCTATCACTGAGGGGTTTTTTTTCGTTTTTCGAGACAGGGTCTCACTATGTAGATCAAGTTGGCCTTGGCCTTTCTGTGCAGTCCAGGCTAGCCTCGAACTCAACGCGGTCTTTCTGTCTCAGACTCCTGAGTGCTGGGATTATAGCAATGAGGCAGTCCCCATGATGGGTGGCCCAGGCAGGGCTCAGGCCCAGGCTCCTGGTCTGTGGGCTGCATGGATGCCGGAGGGACCACGTGGGGACCCAGAGCCCTGTGCCTCGGCCTTCAGGCCTGCGGGGCGTCCGCAGGAGAACCGGGCCGGCAGCTGGAGTCCACCAGCATGGAAGTCCTTTCAGATGCTGTGCCTGGGGAGCTGCACCAGGTGAGGCCTGAACGATTCGGCCTCCCTTACGGAGCCCCCCCACCCTGCTCCTTCTGTGCGAGCTCTCTCCCCGCAGCTCTGTGAACTCCTAGAGGAAGCAGCCCCGCATTCCTCCCACCCTAGGGGCACAGGCTGCCACTGGGCCTGGTGGTGTGCACCCTTCCTTCCAACACTCTGGGAGGCTGAGGCAGGAGGATCTCAAGTTGGAACCCAGGCTGGGCAACTTTGATTCATTAAGAGCTTGTCTCAAACTTAAATAAATACATTTCACTAGAAAGAGATGTCATGCTGGTACCAGGCTGGGACCTGCTTGGACTGTAACCCTGTCCCATCCCCCAGGTGGGGGCAGGGGAAGGGAATGGAGGAAGATGTGCTAGTGTTTACAACACTGTCAACTGACAGTGAGACGGTTTGTGGCAATTCTTGAAAGCGTGCTCCTGAGCTAAGGACCAGGCGATTTGAATTTCCAAGCAGTTGGAAAGAAGAAGAGAGCTTGGCGAGTTTGCGGCTTCACCCGACTCGACCTGGACAGAAATGGAGTTTATTAATAACCGTGTGACTGACACTTCGCAGGGGACAGGTCAGGAGGGGAGGCGCCGCGTGGGGGTCGGGTTTCAGGTGCTCTGCAGTTAGAAAGGCCAGCGACTTGAGAAAGGGTGTTGCGAGGTTCCGGGTAAGTGAGTGTTGTACCCACGGAAAGGCCCTGCGCTACAATTGCTGTGGTGGGCCGGGTGGCCGGGGAGGGGTTGGGCCCTCTTCCCGCGGGGATGGCCAGGAATACGACAGGTGTGGCGAGGACACCAGACAGCCCAGCCGCGGGGGCTTCCTGATGAGAGATTTGATTCAACACTCTGATCAAAACATATGGGGAGCGTTTAAATTGAAAACAAACAAACAAACAAAAACCATCATTACAAAAAAGGCGGCGCTGCTGTGGACACGCCTGAGTCCGCAGCAGTGCCCGCGTGTTGAATGCTCTCACCCACCGTCCCTGGCACTGTCTGCCGCGGCCCTGGACTCTTCTCTCCCGAGGGTCAGCGCTGCCCGGGCCGCTCTCATCCCTGGGAGCCGGGCCTGCACCAGCGGTCGGGTTCCTGCAGGTCCTCAGCCTGGGGAGGAGAGGAGACGATGCTGGCTGTGCGCATTTCTCATGGGCTGACTTCAGCAGCTTGAGCTTAAAAGGTGGAAACCGCTCTGCTACCACGAAGGATAAATTTGTAGGCAAATGGATGCACCTTGGATCCATAATGGCTTTTTTCTTCTGAACCAGAGGTGGAACTCAAGACCTTGCACTTATACGTGCCAGACAGGAGGTGGCGCTATTGAGCTACAGCCCTGGGCCTTTTGAATCCATAATGTTAAATAAAACACATCAGACACACAAGCTTCATATTGCATTCTTTCTTTCTGTTTCAGTTGTTTTTTGTTTTTTGTTTTTTTTTTTTTTTTTTTGAGACAGGGTCTCGCTTTTGTGGTTCAGGCTGGCCCTGAGCTCAGCCTCCAACTCACATCACAATCCTCCTGCCTCTGCCTCCCGAGTGCTGGGATTACAGGCGTGAGCCACCACGCCCGGCACTGGTATGTGGTACTGGTATGTGCTGGGTGTGGGTCTCCACACCCAGTATTGTTATGTGGTTACCGGGGAATTGAACCTGGGTCCTTGCGCTTGCAAGACAGGCGCCAGAACCACTGAGCTAACTCCCCGGCCCTCTGTTTCAGTTTTTGAAACAAGATCTCATTATGCAGCGCAGCCTGGCCTCAGACTCAGTGATCCTCCTGCCTCAGCTTCCTGAGTGCTGGGATTAGTGGAGGCGTGGTACCACAGCCAGCTAGCTAGCCCAAAGTTGAAGTGAAATTCATAAAACTGTACCAGAAAGAAAGAAGCCGTGCCCTGTGCCTATACCAACTGTCCACAGGATATGTTCACTATATACTGTAAATCTGTACTGACCAAAAAATTACAAAGTGGTGTGAAAAGGCAGCAAGAAAGTGCTACAGGTCGGGAAATGAAGCACCTGGGGCTTTTGAAAAAGTGTTTACTGTTTGTTGATGCAATTTCAGTGGCTTACACCACTCACGTTAGATTCCAGCAGTGGCTGAAGAGCAACTTCCTGCAGACGGGGCTAAGGGTGGAACTGTCCCTGGGTGGTGACCTGCGTGTCCCCGGGAGGGAGCCGCTGCAGGTGGGCCGGGAAGCAGCTTCTGGGACTTGGCGTGGGTGGGTGACCCGGGCCTGCTCCGGGATCCCGGCAGAGAGCTTCTGTCTTGGCTGCCCTCAGGACTGGCTGCAGGGGACCGTCTCCTGTGGGAGATGCCTGTCTGGCCTTGCCAGCCTCTCTCCTGATTTCACAGAAAGTCAGGGAAGCAGCCTGGCCTTTAGTTTGGTGCCATGAAACCTTAGCGGAGTGACTCCATCTTAGATGGGCGCGCTGGGGTCTTGAGGGGGACCCAGCACATCAGTCGGATCAGAGGCTTCCTGCTGATTTTTGTTGATATTTTCCATGTGGTCTGAGTTTTTAAGATTTATTAATTTGTTTCTAGTTTGTGGGGTTTTTTTTGTTTTTGGTTTTTTGGTTTTTTTTTGAGACAGGGTTTCTTTCACTTTGTTGTTCAGGCTGGCCCTGAGCTCAGTATGTATCCCAGGCTGCCCTTGAACTCACAGCAATCCTCCTGCCTCTGCCTCCTGGGTGCTGGGAGGATAAATGTGAGCCACCACACCCGCCACTGTGATGTGTGGTTACCAGGGACTGACCTTGCCAGGTAAATGCTGGAACCACTGAGCTAAATACCTGGCCCGGTTTTTAAGATTTATTAACAAAGCCTGCTCCTGTCTCACCTCTGCCCCAAGTTGGAGGCCGCTGCTTCTTGAACTTGCTCCCCAAGGCCAGGTGGGGTGCGGTTCAGATCCGGGTCCTTGGTGCAGGGCTGGACCAGGGCACCGGGAGACGGGCACAGTCACATGTGCTGCTGCCGGGGCCACGTTCCCAGGTCACGCGATGGCTCTGTGGTCTCGTGGGCTCCACAGGCTGTTTCCATGGACTCGGGAGATTTTACTGAAAGCTGTTGGACATGCAGTTACAGGCAGAGCCTCTGTCCGCGCACGTGATTACCTGTCGTCCCCTCCTCTCCATCCGCCTTCACCGCTGGGCTTCAGGTGCATGTGGGTGGGTCACGACACAGTGACTATTTACAAAAACTCACTACAGTGAAGAGACGTACGGCCACGAATGCCTCAGATCCTTCTCTGCTCTGGCCACGCTCACCCCTCCATCCTCGCCGCTTCCCGCAGCAGCTCCGGCGTCCTCCTTCCTGAGGTCTTTACTTCGCTGACCTGGCCGCCTCCGTGTCCTGAATGGATCAGACGTCTCCCTCTCATGGTCACTGTGACTTCGGGTAGGAGCTGAGGTCGCGCAGTGCTGGCCGCTGGACCCTCCTGCCTCTGCCTCCCTGCGAGGTCCCCTGAGACTCCTGCTCCTGCAGGAGGGACAGAGGTGGAGCCCCGAGAGTTCCGCTCACACCCTGCTCCAGTCCTTGTCGTTGTCAGGATGACCAGGGCCCAGGCGGGACCTTCGGGCCTGACCTGCTCTGCTCCCTCTGCCTTAGCCTCCTGAGTGCTGGAATGACAGGCACGTTCTCCATCTTCGTCCTGCCTGGTGCTCAGCTCAGCGGTTTCCTCTCGGCCCCATCTCACAGAGGAAGAGGCTTCAGGAGACGTGTGTCACAGGAAGTCCCGAGGACCTGAGTCCTAGCTGCATGTTAAACACGCAGGCACCTGGGGCGGTCCATCCCTCCTTCTCCTGATCGCCATGGCAGTTTCTGGCTTTGAGACAGCATCTCACTATGTCACCCTGCAGTTATCGAACTCCCAGTGATCCTCCTGCCTCAGCCTCCAGAGGGCCAGGATCACAGTCACGTGCTACTATGTCTGGCTTCGTGGGTTTTTTTCAGATTCCACATATTACTGGATCATGTGAGGTTTGTCTTTGCAGAAAAGTCAGGAGCGGGGAGTCTAAATGATGCAGTTGAGCTCGAGTAGCCTGGCAGGATCTCAGTCAATGTCTTAGGTGTACAAGCGATGGAGTAATCTGGGGCACCCAGGGCAGGGCGTCTGCTCGGGCACCTGGAGCACCCCCGTCCTCACACTGCTGCCAGACTTGGTCTCCTGGCTGCTGGGTCTGGTGGGTGTCACGGGGCACTGATCTGTGAACCCCAGCTGCTTGTCTGGTGCCGGGAGGGGCTGGGGCTGGCCCTGAGGACCCCCGCCCAGGGCCAGTGAGGACCCAGGGACCACAGCAGGAAAACACCTGCAGTGATGAGCACAAGTTGAAAAACCCGGAGAGCTGGATGTGATGGCACCTGCCTGTCATTCCAGCACTCAGGAGGCTGAGGCAGGAGGGTCCTTCGAGTTCCAGTCCACACAGGGGCCTCACTGCGAGTTTGAGGCCACCTTGAACTACACAGCAAGACCCCATCTCAAAAAACAAAAACAAAACACCCAACCATTCAAGGATATGGGCTGGGGAGTTAGCTCAGTGGTTCTGCCGTCTGTCTTGCAAGCGCAAGGGCCTGGGTTGGATCCCCAGTAAGCACATATAATCCTGGGTGTGGAGACTCAGGCCCAGCCGCAATCAGTACCACATACCACAGTGCCGGGCGTGGTGGCTCACGCCTGTAATCCCAGCACTCGGGAGGCAGAGGCAGGAGGATTGCTGTGAGTTTGAGGCTGAGCTCAGGGCCAGCCTGAACTACAAAGTGAGACCCTGTCTCAAAAAACTAAAAAAAAAAAAAAGATAAGTCCTACATTCCAAAGCAGTAGGAGTTATGGAGTGACCTGTCACTGTGAGGTGACAGGGCAGTGCTAAGCAGGTGTGGCCAGGGCCTGGGGCATGATGGCAGGAAGGGGGCACCCAGAGGTGCCAGGCCTGACCCTTGGGGCTTGAATGTGCCACAATACAAAGCAGATAAGGAAAGCAAGCTTTGAGGGAATTAGGGCCGCCCGGCACCTGCTTTAGGACAGGGCGATTATCTGGCTTACTGAGCTTTGGAGAACAGGTTGGAGGCGCTTGGCTGTCCCTGCCAGGCCTGCTGTAAACACGGAAACAGCATTTCTAAGGTGCGAGGGGGCAGAGCAGCACTATTATACTCTCCTCAGCTGGGCCGGGAGCTGCACACCTGTGACCAAGGCCCTCTGGGAGGCTGAGGCAAGAGGGTGGCAAATTCCATCCAAATGAGATGGGGTTTTTGTCCTGGTCCCCTGGGGCTGGTGGGCCTGGAGGTCCTGAAACAAAGTGCTTCCTTTCTCCTGTCCCAGGCCTAAGCCGAGGGTGCCGCCTGCCCGGCCCAGGGTGAGCAAAGCCCCTGACTCCCGGCGGGCACTCTCGGAGTGGACAGAAGCAGAGCAGCTGGTTCGTGTCTCTCTCTGTCTGTGCTCAGGCATCAAACCAGGCTCTTCCCACCAAGCTGTGTTGCCAGCCCTTTTGTCACTTTTTCTGTGACATGGTCGTCCTAAGGTGCTGGGCTGGGCTGGAACTTGTGGGTCCTCCTGCCTCAGCCTTCTAGAGTGCTGGCATTACAGCACCTGGCGTGTCACCAGGCCTGGCTTGTGTCTCTCTCCCTCTAGGATCCCACCCTTACGACAGCCTCACCTCGTGGGCTCCTCATCCTGGACTATCACCCTGGTCGAACTGGAACTGGGTTTGGAATATCGGCACATTCAAGTTAAGCAAGGCCATTTAGATAAATTACGTGAATACAAGGAGGGAGGAAGTTGAGGTAGAAAAGGAGGCCAGCGTGAAGTCATGTCTGTGTGCGCCGTGCGAGGCTGAGGCAGGACGATCTCAAGGAAGCCAGCGTGAAGTCACGTCGGTGTGCGCTGCGCAAGGCTGAGGCAGGACGATCTCAAGTTTGAGTCCACCTTTTTTACGTAGCAGCATCTCTCCAGCCACTCCCTGGCCGAAGTTATTTCAACACAATCTCTCTGTCCAGAAGAGAAACTCAAGTTTAGGTTACATTGCACATGGCTGGATGAGAGCCGGTCTCAGAGCCACATCAGCCCTGGCCCGAGTCACTCCAAGTCCTGTGGTCCCAGCCCAAGTTGGCTTCCCATTTCTCTGGAGAATTCTGAGCAGCAGCCATCAATGTGTGTGTGGCTGGTGGGCATGTGTGCCCCGGGGTCGTGAGCCTCCCGTCTCCACTGCTGGCCCAAGGTGTCTCCTCTGACCTGGGACAAGCACGGCTTTAAGGAGAAGAAATTGGGCCCTCTCCAGCAGGATCGAACCTCCGCCTCCCTGCTGGGCTCCGGCCCACAGGAAAAGCCAGAGGCCAGACTTGACTCCATGCTCCCCTGTCTCCCTTCTCTCCTGCCCTCCCTCCCTCTTTCTTGCTCTTCTCTTTTCTTTCTGGGGTGCTGAAGATTAAACCCAGAGCTTTCTCACTGAGCTGCACCCCCGGCCCTTTTCTTATTTTTTATTTTAAGACAGCTCTTGCTAAATTACCCAAGTTGAGCTTCAACTTGCGATCCTCCTGCTTCAGCCTCCCAGGGTGGTGGGATTGCAGGTTTATGCCACTGCACCTGGCTATTGTTTTCAACTGATAAAAACATAAAAGTCGCTGCAGTGGAGATGCACCCCTGTAACCCCAGCACTCTGGAGGCTGAGGCAGGAGGATCGCGAAAGTTCCAGGCAGCCTGAAGTGTGTGGCGGAAGCCCTGTCACAGGCGCCGCGGGATAGTGCAGTGCGTGTGTCGTTGATTCGGGTCTGACCTTTCTGTTTCTCAGATTCCGATCATGAAGGACCCTGGCTGGATTCGAAACGTGTGGCCTGCGAACATCAACGTGAGTGCCCCCGCCGCCGCTGTAAAATGTCCTCCCTGAGCGCGGAGGTGTCCGGGGAGGACAGAGCTGGTCCCGCCGCGTCCCTGACACGGTGTCTTCAAGGCAGACCTGTGCCCTCCGTCCCTCCCTCCCTTTCTCTTTTTCTTTTCCTTGGTTTATTCTTTTGAGACAGGGTCTTGCTGTGTGGCCCAGGCTGGTGACCCTCCCGCCTCGGTCTCGGCACCGCGGCGATCACTGGCGCGAGGCTCGGGCGCTGTGGCTCCGGACGCTGCTGCCCGCGCCGCCCGAGCCCCCTGGGGGCAGCAGGAGCCCGCCCCGCCCC
>PVIR01025526.1:0-24784 GCA_004026965.1 Petromus typicus | reverse complement strand
TTTGTATCACCTTGAAATACCCCTTTGGCTTATCTTCATACCGCTCTGATGGAAGCATTTGTAAGGCGATAAATTCCTTTGAAACTTCTAGTACCAAAGTATAGCAATGATTTCTTGATTTTATTTGTGTTTATTTTAATGTGATATAAGTATATACTAGAAATAAAATATAAAATACATCTTATTTCTATGAAAAAAACCCTCCAAATTTCATGACAAAATGCTAACAATGGTTCATATACTGTATATCATGTATATTTTATGAATTGACAAGAATCATATAAGGAGTTAAATTAAAGGGAGGAGGAAAAATGAAGATTCTACTGTGGACAACTAAAAGTGTTTCTGTGGCAAGAGGAGGCCCATGTCTGGGAAGGGAGCAGTTTGCGGGAGCCATGTGGTTTCTTGGGAAGAAGTCTGTGCTGTTGTTTGCAACCCTTGTGTTGGAGCCACGGTGTCTCCAGCAGCTAGGGAAGAGAGTCATTGTGTATAGGGAGGTCGGTGTTAGTCAGGTTAGGCTGCACATCCAAGTATGATCTTTGTCTTCAGATGGTCCTCTGGTTGTGTGTGTCATTGTCCCCACCTCTTTATATTAGGACACTGGCCATCGACCTCATGTAACCTTACATGCCTCTTGCAAGGCCCCATCTCCGAACAGTCATATTCTGATGTATGTGGTGTGTAGACTACAAACATATTAATCTGGTGGGCGGGGGGGAGTTCAGTGTATGATAGGTGGAACTCAAGAAAGCTGAATTTTGGCAGTGTTTTCAGATAATCTGGACATAGCCAAGCCTAGAGTCCATGTTGGCAGTTGCTGTGAACACCTGCTGGCCCTGCAGCCGTGGCCGCTGGCACAGCCCTCACTGCCCTGCTTTGCAAACAAGAGCTGCTCTGCCAGCCAGATGACTTTCAGCAGGATGATAATAGATATGCTCCGGAAGGACTTGGTAACCTAAGACTTTCTTGCCTACAAATATAATCTGGGTTTGCTTATGAGTGGACTTTTGGGTATCAGCCCAGGACATTTCATTTCCAATGTGCTGTCTTTGCAAAAAGAAAGCAAGTTTGTTTTTTGTAGAAAAATGTGAATCTGAAGACAGATTTTGAGTGAAACTGAGGATGCTGGAAAATGGATCGGATTTTGACCTAGCTGCCTGACATTTATCTTCTGTCGCCACAGTTTGGTCTGCTGTCCTAAGTCCTCTTTTAAGTTTTAACTTTCAGTATATAACTGCCACCAGGAAGCACAGCGACACTAACAAGCTTGTGCTTGAAAAGTCAATCTTTGGTACACAATTTTTTTTTTCCTCAAATAAACCCCCTGCCACCGTCACAATACTACATGTGAATGTAAATAGCTCACCCATAGAGGGCGCGTGTGTGTGTGTGTGTGTGTGTGTGTGTGTGTGTGTGTGTGTGTGATGTGAGTGAAGTAGGGTAGAATTAGCCTCCCTTCATTTGCCTGAAAAAGGTGAAGAGTGTTTTCCACTTGCCGAATATTTTTGAGTTTATGAACTGATAAATCTGCTCCCAAGTGGAAATGATATTTTTCTTTGATTTTTTGTGGAGCAAGAACTTTGTTGAATTTGTCTTCCACATCTTGGATGGTGAAAAGGATACATTTTCTTAACCAACTGCGCTATATTGGGAGCAGAAGTACCAATATCCCTTC
The DNA here is from genome assembly GCA_004026965.1 of Petromus typicus. Lineage (NCBI taxonomy): Eukaryota > Metazoa > Chordata > Mammalia > Rodentia > Petromuridae > Petromus > Petromus typicus. The sequence continues at coordinate 23,109 of PVIR01025526.1, read as the reverse complement.
TTTTTTTTTTTTTTTTAGGTTTTTTTGAGACAGGGTCTCGCTTTGTGGTTCAGGCTGGCCCTGAGCTCAGCCTCCAACTCACATCACAATCCTCCTGCCTCTGCTCCCGAGTGCTGGGATTACAGGCGTGAGCCACCACACCCGGCACTGTGGTATGTGGCACTGGTTGCTGCTGGGTGTGGGTCTCCACACCCAGTATTGTTATGTGGTTACCAGGGAATCGAACCGGGTCCTTGCACTTGCAAGACAGGCGCCGGGACCACTGAGCTAACTCCCTGGCCCCCTAATATCCCTTCTTAAATGCATAATTAGCCCTGTAAGGGGTCAGAAGGCTCTGCTGTCCTCAGGTTTGATTTTAGACCAAAAGGAGGCCTAGGTCCTGGGGCTCACGGAGGGTTGGAGGTGAGTGGCAGTTTTCTCCAGCAGTCACACTGTCTGAGGCCACTCCTGCAATATGACAGGAAGAGACAGAGAAATAAGGGATGGTGTTGTGTGTGGTATAGTTTCACACAAAAAAGTAACAGTACTTAAAAGAAAACCTTTTTATTAGCATATATTTGTGAAACATAATGGTAATATTCATCGTGGGGCATTGGTGCATGTACATGTCACATCGTGATCCTTTCTCACCCTCTACCCTCACCTTCTGAGCTCCAGATTGAGAGGCACTAATGGATCTCAAGAGATGAGCTTTAGTAACAGCCAAGATAAAGTGGAAATCAATGCAGGCCCCCTTAAAACCTTAGGCATTGCGGGCAGGCTGAGGGTTGGCCAGCTGGTCCTGCCTGACTCTCTTGAGACTGGGGGCAAAGTGGCCCACAGCTTCTGGGCACACATGCCACAGGGGGACCTGGTGAGTCTGTGCTTTGCAGAGAACCAGCAAACCCAAGGCAGGCACAGCGCTTTATGCTGCTGGCCTGTGAGACAGGTGAGGCCCCGCAAGTAAGTACAGAGTCTACTCTAGGGGAAACCTGGCCCCAGGAAGCCGGCTCGTGGGACAGACAGTAGTGTGGGGGATAGAGGAAAGAGTCAAGTTCCACAAGTCCCCTGAAAGGACAGAAGAGTTTGCATTGTTTACTAAAGATGGAACACTGAAAAAATATTCTTCCTTTTCATTGAATTTCACCTTGAATAAATTAGTATAAGTGGTTACTTAATGAATTCTCCAATTCTTCATCTCCAAGGGTGTAACTGCCTTGACTCCATTTTTAAAAATTTAATTTCTCCTGAGAAGAGTACTTTTGTACCCTTAAATAAAATTCCTCAGTTGTAGTTTAATTTCACTTACTATTAACATGGGCTAAAATGTTAATAAGTAAAAGTGTTCCTTTAAAATTGACTTTGTTTTTATCAAATTTTACAAAAATGAATATTTAAAGCCATAATTGCATGGCAGGCATCCTGTAACTATTCATGAATTCTAAGACATTCTTACATAATTTTGAGTTAATTTTCTAAAAGAATCTTTCCCATAGATGACCTTACATTGAAAATAAGAGCAGTGCTCAGATAAGAGCTAATTTTGCTATAAAGTTTATAGTTTTATCATAAAAATAGTAAATTTTATAATAAATGTTTATTGCTCTTATTATAAAAAGCATTACCTCTATAGCTTGAGATTTGATAATACCTTAGTTTTTACACTAAAGGCAGATGAAATAATAGATATTACTATAGAAATAATTACTATAGTTTAAAGTGATATAACCAAGCTATGTATAAAACCCCTCCATTTGACTTGTTAGTTTTGAGGATTCTTATTTTTATGTATGGCAGAGACTCCTCAAAGACTTTTTACTTGTGAAGGAGAAAACTGTATCTTATTGGATTCACATCTTTCTTTTGACCTCTGAAGAAGTCAATACATTCAGCTATTTTTTTTTTTTAAGGTTTTTTGAGACAGGGTCTGGCTTTGTGGTTCAGGCTGGCCCTGAGCTCAGCCTCAAACTCACATCACAGCAATCCTCCTGCCTCTGCCTCCCGAGTGCTGGGATTACAAGCATGAGCTACCACGCCAGGCACTGTGGTATGTGGTACTGGTTGCTGCTGGGGTGAGTCTCCACACCCAGTATTGTTATGTGGTAACCGAGGATCAAACCCAGGTCCTTGCGCTTGCAAGACAGGTGCCGGAACCACTGAGCTAATTCCCCGGCCTCGACATTCAGCTATTTAATATTAGACATTTTTATCATGAACCTAATGTGTTTAGAGTAATTATTTAGGTGCATGGATTTAGGTGCATGGAAAATTCCAAGACTAATAAGGTGTATTATTATTATTATTTTTTTTTTTTTTTGAGATAGGGTCTCACTTTTGTAGTTCAGGCTGGCCCTGAGCTAAGCCTTGAGCTCACAGCAATCTTTCTGCCTCTGCCTCCCAAGTGCTGGGATTACAGGCGTGAGCCCCCACACCCAGCACTGTGATCTGTGGTTCTGATTGCTGGTGGGTGTGAGTCTGCATGCCCAGCATTGTTGTGTGTGGTTACCAGGGATGAAACCCAGGCTCTTGCACTTGCAAGGCAGGCATTGGAACCACTGAGCTAAGTCCCCGGCCCTATTCTTTTTCACTACTTCTTAGAGGATGGAGACAATAACTGATGTAGCTGTGATGTCAGGCAGGATGGCACCAGATCAGCCATAAATTATGAGGGAAAAGTGATGGACATGAAAGTCCACAATCATTCAGCACATCGTGTTAAACACCTGCTGAGTCAGTCCTCATCTGTGTCCTGGAAATACAGTGGCTGACAAAAGAATATTGCTATTTTGGATTTTATAGGGTAGTGAACACTGATCACCCAGAATGGACTGATTTTGTCTGAGGTCAAAAGGGGTGATATTATTGCAGAGATCATGCCGGAATTTCAAAGGGATAATAGGTAGTATATCAGTAGAAAAATATCAATACTAACAAGCACTTCAGATATAGAGAACAGAGTATAAGAGACTTTGGAGAGCGTATGTGGAAACAGGAAGTGCAAGTCTCAGATAGTGGATCTTACACATTGAAGTATCAGATGAGCGTAGATAGACCCACTGCAAACTGCAGGCATCACATTCACGTTCTAGGGAAGAGGCAAGTGGAAGTAGGATGATCCTATGTATGCTGCAATCCACATCTCATTGGCTGGAACAAAATCATATGCTCATATGGTGGTGAAAAGGAGGCTCAGTGATGATGTTTCATTGGCCGTGACTAGTAAGCTATATAGATCAGGGCTCTGTTACTAAGAAAGAGGAGGAGGGTAGGACCTATAGTGCATTTAGGAGTTTCTGCTTTGGGAATGCAGTAAGTGTTATCCTCATGTTAAATATAAGAAATAACTCTCCATATCTTAACATGGCTTCAGAGGTGGTAGATAGTGGTGCTGACATCACACCCCATGCTTGTCTGGCTCCAGAGTTGATGAGTTTTCTTCCCTTTTTTCCTCTATGGCTGGACAGGTAATGGAGTCCATCACCCAGAGCTGGGGGTTGAAATATGAGAGAAGATGCATTGGTTTCCCAGGAAGAGCTTAGAAAAAGTAGAGGGACTTGGGAGAGAAATAAAGAACCAAAGGGGCTGGAGAAAGTCTAGAATTTCAGGTAAATAGATGAATAGCTATTTGGAAAAAAATGCAAAGAAGAAAGTTGATGAGGAAGGAAGACTGCCAAGGCACTGAGGTCCAGAAAAGTCAGGAAAGGAATAGGTGGAAGATACCAGTTCTACAGTGGGACAAGTAGCCTGGAGTCAGAGAGTTTAGGTTCAGGACTCGGTTCTGTCATTTTCTAGTGACTTGACCTTGTGTAGTTCTTCCATGGCCTGATTTCACTGCACTCATTTCCTGGTAGACAGAAAACATAGGCTGGTCATTGCTGGGGAATCCTGGGGTAGGGGACATTTGTTTTCATAGTTGATATGGAAAATAGTGGTGGTGCTCCTCCAGTTATGCCCCCTGAGTTCTTGCATTTAGAAATGCAAGTTCTGTTTGATAAAGTTCTGCTCACTGAACAGCTCCCATTACCTTGTCTATGGCTGTGGCATGTGAGAGCTAATTTACGGTGCATTTCTTCATTCCAGACTGTTCTATCTACCTCTGTTTACAAAACAAGGGTGAAATAGCCAAAGGCATGGAGCAGTGAAACCACTTCCTCCATGAATCCCCAGCCGGGTTAGGGGAATTCTCATGAAGTGGAATATACCTCTCCCTGCAGCGGATCACGGACACTGGGTTACATTAGCCAGCATTGTTTCCCTACTTTCCTCTTTTCTTGGAAGCCTCTCCCTGTGGACTTGACTTGTGGGTTCCATTCTCTTCCTTAGGAGAAGGCGTTGTTATTGCCTTGGCCTTCTCTGTGATATTTTGTAGTGCTCTGCACGTTTATAGCTTGCATAAATATTGAATAATAATAAATAACTACAAGGTAGGGAAGAAGAATATTGTAGGCTGGGGAGAGTGAAAGATGCTGAACTCATTATACGAGGGCCAATCTCAGGCCTCTTGGCTATCTCCTTCAAAGAGATTTGTTTGCCAGCTGTGTTGAGAAATATACTTTCCATATGATGAGCCCAGAGAAGCAGCCAGTTTCCCTACAGAGTGCTTTTGGAGGATCCCCAAAGGCCCTGCTGAATCATTAATGGTGTTTCAGAGAGGATAACCCCTCACGCCTCCTTGGCAACTAGGTTGGAGGAAAGCCCTGGAGAGAAGGCCTGCAGCAAGATGATGAAATTAGGGGACTGGGATGGATTCTTTTTATTCTATTCTATTTTCTGATTCCATGTGCAAATAGGGCAGCTTTCCAACCATTTTATGGATGCATCATTGGCTGAAAAAGTCACTGATTTTTCACTGCACAGTGATCTTGGCTCGCGGAGGGCATTTCTTGTTTAATACGTAATGCAAGTCCAAGGTGTCAATCAGAGGTTATCTCTCCAGCTTAAGAAATGGCTTTGCTGTTTGTGGTCTATAAACTAGTTAAGAAAGACAGCTGAATTCAGGAAGTTGAGGTACAGGAAAATAATGAGTAAATATTAACAGAGCTGAGAGATTGGGGAAACTGTAATAACAAAAGAGGCAATATGCAAAGCATATTTTTATGTGTCCTGACTGGCTGCCATTTAGATCAGCAACAAGGCTATTTATTTAGTAAAAAAAACTATTATCTCCATTTATGGCAGGATCAATATCTGCTTGTTGTACCAAGTTTCCATCATTTGTGGACTGATGAGTTTGTTCACTCAGAATGTCACACTTGATCCATTTTGAGATGGCAGATTCCCAAATCTTGAATAAGTAAGGACCAGCCCTTGTCTTTCCCTCCTGTCTCTGTGTCTCGATGGTCCTCTTCCTCTGGGTTAAACATGCTGGGAAGGAGGAGGACACAGAAAGGTGCCCTGGACACACATCAAAGCAGGAGACAGAAGTGTAGAAACTGTAGTTTTAAGAACAGAAGCTTCATGATGATTCTTTTTCATATACAGGGCTCTGGAAACCTCAGTGTGAGTTTGGCTTCCCAGGGGAAGCTGGTAGCAGCTGTTGCTCCATCTCTCCCAAGAGTGATGCTTTTCAGAGACATAGGACTTTTTAGAACCAAAGATTTTCAGGTCAGTCTTTAGAATTCCTCATTTCCCCTAATGAATATAACATGAAAGACTTTCTAACTTGCCTTTCAATAATCCTCCAAAAGAAAGATTTTTTTTTTTTTTTATACAGAGACTGTAGGACCATAGATGACTCCTACCTAGAAGTAGACAAGATGATATGGAAGGGCCTTCACATCTGTTTGCCTAGAAAAGAAAATCATTGTTAGGTTTAGCTGTTTGAAATTTTGAAGAAGATTGAAATCCACTTCCTGAAAAGATCTTCCTGATCCCCTTAACTTTTCCTTGGCCTGTCCTTTGTATCTTCCTTCTGTTGCTTTTTCTTCATAGACTTGTTAAAATGTGCAGTTCTGTTACTTCTTTGTTCCTTTACTGCTTTGATTGGTCCCCGTTTGGGAGAGCAGAGATCAGATCCTTCTGATTCACTTCTATCTCCTGAGCCCTTCTGTGTTTCACCAAGTACAGATTTAACACTCAGAAAGTATTTGTGGGAACGAAGAGGAACAGGAAAGCTTAGCACCCCCACTGTGAAGATACTGTGCAGACTGTATCAGTATAACCAGTTTCTGTGCTAGAGTTAACTAGCTACTCCTAGTTTTACCAATAATCTTACCCAGGGAAATTTTGACTAAGGCTCATGTAGGGAGTCACGTAAGAAAATATCAATGTTTCAGGTAAATTTTTATAAGAAGAAAAAAACTATAGATGTGGATATCTTAAGCATAGTTTCTTTTTTATGGAAACAATAATGTAAAAAAATCCTTGCCCCTCAGTTACTGCTCATCTCTCCAAACACATATGAAAAAGAATGCATTACTGGTAGACAGCAGCGAACTCTCACTCAGTCCTGGAATTAGACTTTGTTCCTGACATGCCTGGCTACCTGGTGAAGCGCTGCTGCTGGTCAGTGGTCCCTCAGCTTCTTTGAGTAAATATGATCAGAGATTCTGTCAGTCTTGAAGAAAAACAACAATAACCACAACAACCACAAAGGAAACTTAAATAAAGTTAGCTCTAATAAAACAATCTCTACTTCTGTCAACCTTAAAATTTTAACAGGAAAAACATCTCTTTTAAACCAGACATTTGAAAGAAAGAGAGAACACTCAGTGAACCAGAATTATGCCACCTATCCAGAAGTGGCAATTTTATGGAATACCTTAAATTGAATGGAGAATTGGGGGAACATTGTAAAGGTTCAAAACTCAACTTTCCAACCTGCCTTTGACAGATGCACTTTATGTAACTCAATAAATGGTTTTGCCTCCTCATATAGACCATGGAATAAAAGGGCATCCTCTACTATGTGTGCTGCCCCAGTGTGTGCCGAGTGCTTACTAGCATGGGTGTGAAGGAAGCCCACAGGAAATAGAAATTTGTAGCATGTGGAGGACCTAACAAAACCCATCTGGACCCAGAAGTCACAACAGTTTTCTTTCTGAAAATGCAAGAAAACCAAAGGCAAATTCTGTGAGAGAAAGAACCAATTAACAGTCAATAGAATAAAGCCTCAGTCCTGTAAATTTTATTGCATTGGCTTAAAGGATTCCTATTGTTTTTATAGCTACAAAGCCTCAGAATTTGACTATGTTTGCGTTGAGAACAGTATGTCTCAGGGTATTCCATTCTTGACAGTTCACTCTGAGTTATTACCGAATAGCAGTTACATTTTCAAGTGTTCGGCCATTATTTAAGAAAGATGCATTCTCTTACTACAAGAAAATATCAACTTATTCTCCCTTTCTGTGTCTTCTGAAGAGAATTGGTTGTTGTCCACTGGAACACCCAGTTAGACTGTTAGACTGACTCTGGGTAACAGAAGAAGGGAAGAACCTGAGAGAATAAAGACTGGGTTGATATGATTTTTGTAATAAAATGCTAGAGAGAGATTTTTAAAAAGATTCCAAAAGAATGAAATGCAGAAAAGCCACTGAAGCCATTGTGAGCAGATCATGAAAAGATTGAGTGTAGAAAGAAGAGATTCTTTGGGGACAGCTCCCCATGTTTCAGACAATGAGATAAGGTGTGGAAGGAGGACTTGAAGAATTTGCTGATACATTATGAATCAACTCCTTTTTCACCACATTTACAGAAGACCTTACCTGAAACTGCCATATAACTGTGGATTATTTTTCAATATATTTGGAGGCAGATCTTTGTGCATACAAGGCCATGTGGCATTGACGCTGTGTGGGGTTGCACAGTTTTGTTTAGTGTTTGTTATACACATTTGCAGCACATATGACTGCATTCCTCATAGGGAGCTGGGGCATTTACAAACCATTTTAAACTTGCATGTAAAGTGTGCCGTGGTTGGATGCTGGAGCCGATTTCCTGCTTCATTGTAGGGAAGTATGAAAGTCCTCACTAGGAAGCAGTTGCTACCTTTCACAATTAGCATTTGACATTGCTATCACCATAATGATGCAGTTTTATATTTTTATTTCCTTGTATAGACTACAATAGATGAGGGAATCAATATTATTGTTTTCAGTTTTTGATTACTACATAAACTGGTTTAAAAATTGGAAATATATTTTATGCTCTAGAGAAAGAAAATTACAGAAGGCTTAATTATCTAATGACAGTAAAAGACCTTAAAGCAATCACTGTTATACAGTGGGCTACACTAGTTCTGATGGTAAGAAAAGATAAAAAGTAACGTCAAATTCACCATAATACAGTGTGAGATTTATACTCTGCATATTCCTTAATGGTTTTCCTGAGGCAATCTGAAGACAATTTTGGTGCAGATATTTTGGGCATTTTGTTTTGTTTTGTTGCCAGTAACATTTTTTTGCCTGTGGTATTCTTTAGGGCTTTGGAATTTCCATTTTCTAAGATTTGAGGAGAGTGATGTCATGTTTTACTTCTTTAGGTGATATTGTCCATCAGATACTCAAATTCTCAATAGACCTGTATTACCTCAACCATTTTGAGTTTTTTCAAAAAGAAATATAAATTTGAAACTTGAAGGCCTGAGTTCTTCAGCCACCTGTAGAGTGTTCTGAAATGACTTGAGCCCAAAAGAAATTTGAGTCAGTATCTTGGAATGTGTTCCCAAATCACTGCAGGGCCTCAGGCCTTTCCATGGCTTCTTAGGATGGACTCTATTCATTTACTTTTATAACTGATTATTCCTTTAATGTCTACCACCAGCAGTATAAACTTTACTTACCACTTCGTATCCTTTTTGCTTCATCTTCTCATGTATGGTCTTTATCTAGCTTCTAAATATCACAACTCTCCATGCACTTGTCAGCTTTACTGGTTGTATATCTTTGAAAAATCCCTGGAGGAAATTCATGGCCAATTTGCCAAACCAAATAAAAGAGAAGATCATCTAAAATTTATTCTAAGTGCAACAACTTCTGTTTCAGTTTTCTACTTTATCATTACTCTATATAAATTATTTGATTTGCCAGGCACTGTTATTTCCCAGTAAATGTATCTCATTCAAGTCAAATGAGTCTAAGGCATTTCTCTGAGAAGGTCAATACACCTATCACTTCAAATAAGGGAACAAACTAAGAGGAACGAAACTATCTACTGAGCATGTCCAGGAATGTGGACTGACAGAACTGACAGGGAGGCTACTGGATTGTTATTTGACACCATGTCATTCCATGTACAATAGGCAATTATCCTTGGTTTATGCAAATTAATGATCATCTAATATCTCATTCTTATTTAGACTTCATTCTTATTTTCATTATGGTTTTTTTTTTTTGAGACAGGGTCTCACTTTGTAGTTCAGGTTGGCCCTGAGCTCAGTAGGTAGCCCTGGCAAGCCTCAGACTCAGAGAAACCCTCTTGCCTCTGCCTCCAAAGTCCTGGGATTACAGGCACTGTGTTATGTGGTATGATTGCTGGTGGGCATGAATCACCACACCTGCCATTGTTGTACATGGTTACCGGGGACAGGACTTGGGACCTTTCACTTGCAAGGCAGGTGCAGGAACCACTGAGCTAAATCCCTGGCCCTTGATTATGATTTTATAAATCATAGACCATAAGATGAAATCTTACATAGTTTTTCTTACATGAAAAGCCCAAAATATATAAGTAACTTAACGAGCAAATAATGAACGATGTTGGGAAATGGAGCTAGACTTTGTGGAGATGGGAAGGGGATGTAGGGATGGAAGGAGGTAATGGGAGGAGTGGAAGGGAAAGGAGAAATAAAAAGGGTCACGATGTGATATTTATTTGTCTGAAAACCCCACAGTGCATGGAGTCATTACGGGTTGCAAACATATACTAAGAAGTTTTTTAAAAGAAGAGATTGGAGGTATAACTCTGTTAGCATTCAGTCTTGGCTCACTTTCTTTAGAAGAAAAAGCCTTTGTTGGTTAGTCCAGATTAGGTTCCATGTCTAGGAGAACGGGAGGCATTCTCCATTCAGTTATGCCTTTTTGTATCTTCCCCCGGAGCCCAATGAAGATTCTCTCTGTGCTCTACCACGTATCTGTCTTGTGTTGGTTTCCTTTAAAATGCTCATTCCAGGGCCGGGGAGTTAGCTCAGTGGTTCCGGCGCCTGTCTTGCAAGCGCAAGGACCCGGGTTTGATTCCCCGGTAACCACATAACAATACTGGGTGTGGAGACCCACACCCAGCAGCAACCAGTACCACATCCCACAGTGCCGGGCGTGGTGGCTCACGCCTGTCATCCCAGCACTCGGGAGGCAGAGGCAGGAGGATTGTGATGTGAGTTGGAGGCTGAGCTCAGGGCCAGCCTAAACCACAAAAGCGACACCCTGTTTCAAAAAACCTAAAAAAAAAAAAAAATGCTCATTCCACTATTGGTGGGTTGTGTTCTCTGTGATTTAATCCATCGTATCTTCTATCTTTCTAATTATTTATTTAATTGTGTTCATTTTATTGTTTATCTTTTGAAGTTTTAACAATAATTTATAGAACTTCTATTCACGAGTATACCTCCCCATGTTTTTTGCTTTGTGATTTGTTATTTTTGTTTCTTAGATACTGGTGTTTTCCTCTTGAAAAATTCAGAAACATGTAAGTCCTTTCAGAATGCCTTGTTATTTGTTTTCTTGGCTATCTTTAGTAATTATTTGTTAGCTATCTTTCTTAGAATAACATAATTTGTAGAATACATCATTTGATGGTTACCTTTAGTAGGTGTTTTCTTTCTGGTTGTCTCTTAAGTTCACTTCTGTGTCAGAAGGTCATGTGATCGCAGGTGGCCATGGTGATATACAGCTCAGAAGCAGATCTTACTTGATCAGTCAATTTAGAGCTTTACGCCCCCAGGAAGATCAGTTTCCTTTCCTCAGCAGGAGAATAGCATTGCTCGGTTCCCATTATGAGAGGTATATTTGCTTCCACTGCTTTCCATAGGCTGCAGTCTTCCTTCATGAAGAAAATTAGGCTCTCTAGGGTCGGGAGAGCAGCCTTGGATTCCTACCGTGCTTGACACAGACCTCAGGGCTGTTCTCGTGGTTGTGATTTTTTGAGTCTGTGACTCAAATTAGTAGCCATTTCTTGAGCTCATTAAAATGGAATTTTAATTCTGCCTGTCGTTCTAACTTGTTCTTGTGGAGTGCAGTGCTCGTGTGCATTGTGTGTCAACAAAGAGGTGAAAAGAAAACCACACATGTAGTGATTTTCTCTTTCTTGACACCATTAGCTAGTAAAGGTAAGAGGTAATAGTTTTCCTTGGTACTTGACCAGAAACATGAGTCTAAATTTAGGGATAGTATAAGAAACTTGTGAAAGATCATGTGGTTTCATCAAAATTGGAATTTAAATAGATCCAAGAGTCATAATTTTTATGCACTAGGCCTCTGGATTATTTCAATAATTTTGCTAATGATGCTCTGTACATTTACGTACTCCCTAAGATAAACGTAAACTTCATATACTGAAAACATGTACTGACACAATAAAATACTGCTGGGCGTGATAGCTCATGCCTGTAATCCCAGCTCTTAGGGGGCAAAGGCAAGAGGATTTCTGTGAGTTCAAGGCTCATCTGGGTTACATAGTGAGTTCAAGTCCAGCCTGAACTACAGAGCGAGACCCTGTCTCAAAAAAAAGAGAGAGAGAGAAAGAAAAAGAGATACTGCTAATTTTGTTGGAAGTTTTTATTTCATGTAATAGATATTCAAATGAGTCAGTATGGTTCTAGTACTGTTTCTTGTGTTGGATTTTGGGAGCTAGTGAAACTGTGTACACCATGAATGACTGTGACCTCGTGAGTGGGTGTGAACCAAGACACCTAGAGTGTTACGGTTTGAATCTAACTTTTCTCTAAAACACTCATGTCTCAGAGGTTTTGCCCTCAAAGCAGCAGTGTGAGACCTGGGGCTTTTGGACAGGGATTGAATCATAAGGGCACTAACTTCATCAGTCACTGATCCATCGTTAAGTTCATGGCTGAGTGAGCTATGAGGACGTGGGGCCTACTTGGAGCAGATGGGTAACTGAACGTGTGGTCTTTGAATGGTATATTTTTCCGTTGACCCTTTGTTCTTGGGATGACACTCCCCTTCCTTCACTTTCCCTCCTTCATTCTCCCCCTCTCCCTGTCTTTCTTCTCTCCTCCTCTCTTCTCTTTGACACTCTTTCCTCCCCTCCTTCCCTGGCTTCCTCTTGTCCACCATGAGGCAAGCTGCCTTCCTCTGGCACAAATCCCCTGTCATGATGTTGTGTCTCACTGTGGGCTGAAAAGCAACAAAGCCAAGTGACATGAGCCAACATAAACCTTTCCTCCTTTATGTTGCTTTTATCTGGTATTTTATCATAGTAATGAAAAGCAGACTGACATACTGGGACTGTCAAGTGCTTTTGTCAGAGCTTGGTACCAAATTTGGGATGGCAGTTGACACAGCAACCAAGATCCTCACTCAACTGTTGAAACTTCTCAGCTCACAGGCACCTCAGTATCTCCACAATGTGGCACCACTTAGCTGATACAGTGGGTAACAGGTGGATCCAGGTTGTCTGTAAGATAGCAGCTGAAGTTGGGCTGGACTTCGCCGAAATCCCCCTATCCAGAAATTAAGGGCCAGTTCATTTCATTTTGGCAAATAACTTTAGTTATGCATCTCAAATGTTTGCTAGATATTTAAATGTTCAGTTTGTTATCAGGCAACATCTAATTAACAGATAGGCCTCTAATTTGGAGCCTTTGATGAAATAGGTCACTCCTCCAAATTATCTCCAGTTCCTCTACCTCCTTTCACCTGCCAGTGTTGACAGTTAACCTGGTTGTGTTACAATCACAAACACTTGTGACAGGTGAGCAGTTTCTAGCACCTGCGTTTCCACTGGCCTATGCCAAAAAGAATCATGGGTAGCTAAATTATGAGTTTGAGAGTAAATGATGTATCTGTGAAATCCCTATTTTTATAGTAATCTTTGTGGGATGGGGTCCAGGGCTGTGCTGTCCAGCTGCTGTGCTGGGTAGTTGCCTTACAACCCGACCTGGAAAAGAATTCTGGAAACTTAGAATTGAAGTCTTCTGCACAGATAGCATTTCACTATAAGGACAGGGGTAAAGGTGGTTGTTTGCTGGAGGAAATAAGGGAATGTGTGTATCTACTCCTACAGTTCTGGGTTTTTAGAAGTACTCTCAGAATTTAGAAAGTAACTATACCCACCACTTGCTCTCACTTGTGTCCTAGTTAATTTGTTTGTAATTTAGGAATGATATTTCTCAAGGGAGTTTAGTTCCTAGTTTGAAAAATATGTTAAAATTTGCTCTTCACGGTCTGTAAAATTTAAAAATATGCTTAATATGCTAAAAGAAACACAGTGAAGCTTGAAGAACCTTAGATATCATACAGTTTTTCAGCTTCTTTATAGAGAAACTAAGAACCTGAAGTATTGTGATTTCTGGGATATTACCCACCAGCAATGTAATTCTAACTGGGAAGCAAATGTGGTTTCCATTCTCAGACTCCAGGACTCTTTGTTGTATACCAGGAAATTTGACATACTGTAGTTGTGGTCATAGAAAGCCCTAGGTCATGATCTCACTGAAGCGGGGCTCTTCAAAAATATTTAACTAAATCAATTTGTCTATACTGTACACAAATAGAAATCAATCTAGATCTAGGTTTCTGAGTGTTCTCTCAGAGTGTAACTTACTTTTAGTTTCCGTTGATGTTCTTTGCAACAACAAACAGGTCTGTAAAATAGCCAGGAAGCCCAAAAGACTATATTGTTGGTGGAAATATTTATTTTCCATTCACCAATATCCCTAGTCAGGAATGAAACAGGGATAAGGAAAATAGAGTTATTGTTGCAGCTGGTGAATATTCCATATAGGATCATGGAATAGTAAGTGGGTGATAATTGTGTTGTTTTATTTCCTTGTAGTGTTCCAAGTTCTAAAATATAATATAGTTACCACTCTGAAGTCTTCTTACAGCACTTGTCAAATTAATCTCTTTTTTTCAAATTAAGAAAACAAAATCTAACTTTAATGGATAGAAATCCCTAGGTTTCAGCAGATGTCACTAGGGTTAACTTCCTTCGTAGAGTGCTCAAGGCTACATATGAATTATTATTTTGGTGTTTGTCAGCTTCTGTCTTTCTGAGTAAAAGGAGGAGAGTAAAAGGAGATCTTTAGCAGTTGGAAGTCTTGGTCAAACAGAATAAAGAAAACTTCACTTTTGATATCTAACCCCAAGCCAAAAAGAATGTGCTAGAAAGCTGAGGATTTCTCATTTAATTACTATGCCTAAGAGGCTGACATATGTGCTCATCCCTTGAAAGCTGTCAATCTGAAATTCTGTGTGAAAGTCAGATGGTTGGCTCTGTACCCATCATGCATAAACCATGGCAACTCAGTTGCCCACATCTGTCAGCAGGAAGGCTTCGTTCTTTGTAATTCTGCATCCCTTCTTCATATCTCTTTGTGATTCTCTATTGATCAGTTGAGATGGAAGCTGAAAGAACCTAAGTTAAGTTGCAGTACTGGACATGCTGAATATTCTCTGGAGACAATTCATGCTGTTTGTTTGCCATGAACATTGTCTAAGGTAAGGTGATCCTAGAAATACACAGAGTTTTGGGGAAGTCTAGACTAGTTCTTAAATTTTTCTAATTATTTAAGAAAATTGCTCACACTTGTTCTTTTTATCCTTTTCCTTTATTGTAAAATTTAAATAGGGCTACTTGTCTTTAAGAAAGCTGAAATACCAATCATTATAATCTGAAGGAGACTCCATTTATATTTAAATCAAGGATGCCTATCACAGAGAAAATTGTATGTATTGTAAATGTTAGTTGCCATGTCCAAAGCCATGTTGAGACCAAGTTCCTTCCCATTCCCAAAATACTTTAAAGAAAATAAAGGAAATGCACATTGTAGTTTTAATCTTTCATATACTACTGGCAGTGTCATTTCTCAAGAAGATATTATAAAAAATGTATTTTGGAACATTCCACCAGGAAAAGTGTATACTGGAAATGGAAGTCCTTTCCAGAACTGGCTGGGCCTACATGACCACATGATAGGAATTAAGGTAAACGCCTTAGCAAGTGGATCAGCTAACTTCTCATCTCTCTTGTCTGTGCTGTGGAACTAGGAACTCTTTGACTGTCAAGGGCCTAGAGTATTAGGAACTTAATAAACTATGAAGCTATTGTCGTTTGAAGACCTGAATATTGTATTTGTCTTATGCAATGGCTTTGGCCTCAAAGTTGTCTGTATTGGATTTTAAAATTTTTGTTGAGTCCATCAGGGTCTTTGAGAGAATGACAGTAGGCTGGGTCGAAGATCTGTACCCCAAGTTCAAGGAAAGCCTCACCTTCCGAAGTATTCTCTACGACACAGTTAGGGAAGTTGCTCAGATTCTGAGGTGAATCACAGTATCAGATCGTGGTTTTCAGTGATAGAAATCGGCTTGGGATTATACTATGCCTTATGTCCAGTATTTTCTTGAAACAGCTGCACACAAACTACTTTTTGAGTCTGTGGAGATCAGCTCCATTAGCATTTGGCAGAGATAGTTAAGCGTGGGAGTCAAATGAAGTAACAACTGCAGAAGGACGCAAATGCGGTGTCTCCTGGCTTTTTGGCACAAGTAACCAGTACCGTGGAAGACAGTTTTCCGTGGACTGAGTGTGGTGGTGGCAGTTTCAAGATGATTCAGTGCATTACTTTTCTCGTGCACCTTGTTCCCATTATTATAATGAAAGGTTCTCTCTCATAAGGACTATACAGCGGAGACTCATCACGTCTATAGTTCACAGTGTGGTTTGCGGCCTTGTGAAAACCCAACGCAAGGTGGTGTGACCGGAGGCAGAGCTCAGGTGTAGTGTGGGCAGCAGGAGTGGCCATGATATCGGTAAATGTTTGCTCACTAGCTACTTGGCTCCCAGCAGATAGCAGGCTGGCCGGGGAGTGGAGACTCCTCTGTATGAAGAGGAGGGCTCCCCTACGTGCTTATGCGTGGTGTAGGGATATAATGCAGCGGCACTGCATGGGGACTCGGCTACCAGATGTGTACAGCTGTAGCAGGAAAGGCAATTTAGCCAAAGAAGAAAAGCTCCACACTGAATGTTTTACTTTTGAGTGTGCTTAGAGGGAAATAAATCTCTCAGCACAGAAAAATAAAATTGATAACGTTTATTCTTTTTTAACTTATTCTTCACTTTTATTTTAAACTTTCAATGAGGCTATTTGTCTTTAATCTACTATATCTGATCAAGAAATACAGGAATAATTTTGTGGATCATTCAAGTGGCCTGTTTAGGACAAGTTCTGTTTCTTCAGTGATACCTGCTTTTGAAAAGACTATATTTTTCCTGAGAGTTTCTAAAGTTTGTAGCATGAAAAGAAGTTGAGTTGCTGTTTCTGTGCATACAAGTGTGGCTTTTATAATCATGTTTTTTCCTCTTGTGAGGGAAATTTTATTTAAAGCACCATCAACAAATACCGTTACTATTGTTGTGTATACAGAGGGACTAACTTTTCTCTGGGGACATTAGTCCCCTGAAAATGAACTGCTGTGCTTTATTCTTTGTTGTAGGCTTAAGAGAAAAACACTTCGAACATTTGCCATGTGTCATTAATGAATATTAACACACATGAGACTGTTCCTAAGCAGACCAGAGTGCTTTGTAATTGAGTAGCAGAAATTACTGCCTAAATTTAAATAAAGCCCAGAATCCCTACTTTTAGTTTACAGGCATCAAATGGCAAGCTACCTGGGAAGACTGTCTACAGCTAAAATAGTGTTTAATTTCAACTACTTTAATATTGAAATTTCTATTGTGTGCAAAACTGTTATGGAAATGCATATTTTTGAAAACTGTCTTAATTTTTGTAGTCTTTATCCTGAAGGCTCACGTTTAAGATATACTGATACATTAGGATAATAGTAAAGGAAAGATTAAGGTACTGAAGGAAGAAAATGAACAACAAAATCGGCTTTCCGTTCCTGTTGTCTTATTTGCAGGGAAAGACTAAAAAAAAATTAGTCATTTTAAACCCCAGAAGAAAAAGAGTATCTTTTCGGCTGTAGACTGGCAGTCGTTCAGTGACGCACACACTGCGTGACCACAGCAAGAGCCAAGTTGTTTCTCTGTGCACCGAACCGTGGGCAACGATACGCTTGGGGGTGTGATCACAGTGGCCGACTGCCCAGCATTTCCCAGGGCCTGTGGTTTGCCGGCCTAGAGGCTTCTTGGGGGCTTTTGCAATAGTGAAGGACCGCTGCCACCTGTGGACAGCCGCGGGCAGTGGCGCAGACGTGCTCGGGCCAAGGGGAGAGCCGGACACATTTACAGAGCAGCGCCGGTAACCTGGTCGTCTGATCGTCCGCAGCTTTTCCAATAGCGAGTGTTAAATCCATGGCCCGGAGTGAAGCTTTGCTCCTGAATCAATGACTAACTTTCAGGCCTTATGTAAAATGTGATTACTGTGTGGTCCTATAAGTTAACAGTGCAGATAGCTTGAGCTCAATCTCAGAAGCCTCCAGGGGGCAGGTAGGAGGAAGCATATATGTAAAAGGAGAAGAGTGACAGGGACTTGACGTGAATTGACAGTGAATTGAAGGCCTCATATATCCCCTGGAGGCTTTTTGATTTCATTAATTGTTTTTCAAAGAAAGACTATGCTGCACCGAGCCATGCACATTTGCCCCTCGGATCCAGCCTGTAGCCTCTCCTACTGGGTTTCAGTGAGTTCATGCGCAGGACCCCAGGTGACGCTTGGGCACCTAAGTACTAGGTCAGACATTCTGCATTCACTCAATTACTAATATGTCAGCTTCACTCAGTTGCTAAAATATTTATTAAACACTTACTTCATTCTAGGAATTCCTTTACATTGCTAACTTGAAAAAATAGATATAAAAAAGGAGTCCCTTCCTATAAATAGAATGATATTTGTGATAAACGCAATGGATGAAAATTCCATGGAAATATAAGAATGTATACTGTATAAAATCTGCTTGCTGGGCCTGGGATTTAGCTCAGTGATTCTGGCACCTGCTTTGCAAGTACAAAGGTCTGGGTTCATCCTTAGTAACCAGATATAACAATGTTGGGTGTGGTGACTCACACCCACCAGCAATCAGAACCACATACCACAACCCTGGGCGTGGTAGCTCATGCCTGTAATTCCCGCACTTGGGAGGCAGATGCAGAAGAATTGCTGAGTTCAAGGCTGAGTTCAGGACCAGCTTGAACTACAAAGCGAGACCCTGTCTCAAAAAACTAAAAAAAAAAAAAAAAAAAAATCTGCTTGCTTAGATGTCACCTCCCAGTGTTGTATACAACAGGGAAATATTCCGAGAAATACATTGTTGGGCAATTTTGTCTTGTACAAGGTGGTTGGCTGTGTTCTTATGCAAACTAAAGTGTCACCAGATAATACAATCTTAGGGAACTGCTGCTGCGTATGTGGTCTTGTGTTGACTGAAAGGTTCTTACGCAGTGCATGACTATACTAAAGAAGATAACACTTTGTCAATTAAATTATAGCTTTATGTGTTCTTATCATTTATGCATTTTGTTTCAAACTCATGGGAAGAATTCATTTTAGACTTATTGCAGAGCTTTAAAATTCATATAAAAAGAAATGCATTCATAAAAAGAGAAATATAAATCAAATAAAACATTTCTAAAGCTTTTCCACTTTGAGACTTGAACTCTTTTAAATCATTTTTACACTGAGAACCACCCGTATCCGTACTTTTGAATACACTGTAACTTTTTGGCTGTTGAGACTGTTGAAGAAGCAGTATTTCTTAGGAAGACTATGGTCATCTGAGGTCTTCTTCCTAGCCACTGATACCAAGTCTAAGGGTTTAGACGATAGTGCTTCTGTTCTGTCTTACTGAAAAATACCTACAGTGATTTCCAAACATCAGCTAGAACTAGTATTCTTTCTCCAAATGTCTCTGAAATGTCTGTTGGCTGAAAAGTCACAAGCTTTGTCGTGTAATTGGTCATGTTGCTAAGGCTAGTGCAGTATGCACGCACTTGCCAGCAAACGAGAGTCATATCTGGACACCTACCTGGTGGCTGATGTTGAAAGATGTGACTGTCAGAAAGTTACATCCTAACTTCGGAGATGTAAAAATATAAAAATAATAGTGGAATGCTGTCATTCTGTGATCTCACTTGGTCTTCAGGTCAGTAGCTTTCTGTTAGGAAAGGTGACATTTAGGCTTAGATTTCAAACCGAGAAGTTATTCACAGTAGGTGGTAGAAAAGTGTGGTCTTGGTAGAGGAATGGCTGGATTATGGCAGAGATAGCTGGACAGCTCAACAGGGCCCCAAACTACAGGCAGGCTGCAGCGTTTCCAGACTCATGTAAAAGGTGGGACCTGTGTGTGAGGGCTCAGCTTCCTGAAGAAATGTGCACAGGTCACACCTTCACTGAAGCTGGAGTGGGGGATTTTTGAGAAAAAAAAATCAATGGAAACCATCACTGGCTTGTTTTTCTTGAGTGTTTTCAATGTGCACTTAATGCAGCTCTATGTAGAACGGGCAGAGACAGCCATCTCAACTTCCGGAAATGCCTCCTGC
Organism: Petromus typicus; assembly: GCA_004026965.1. Lineage (NCBI taxonomy): Eukaryota > Metazoa > Chordata > Mammalia > Rodentia > Petromuridae > Petromus > Petromus typicus. The sequence goes on along the minus strand of PVIR01025526.1, from coordinate 3,516 downwards.
TTAGAACAGCGAGAATGTTGCCATGGAGTATACTTCCCCGAGCTCTGTGTAAGCCAAGTGATACAGAAGAGACTTGTAATATCCCTGACCAAAGAAAGACAGAGAAAAAAGGGAGAATATTTTGTATCTTTCAGAACACTGATTTTGCTTTATATGGGTGAAGGTATGTGAGCTTGTTTATGTAAGAAATGTCTATTAACATAACATCAGGTCAGCCCGCTGGATATCGGCCTGAAAGTGCTCACCACTGGTTGCAGGTGAAGGTGTGGATCCATGTTAGCTGCTGGTAGTAAGCAAGGTGGTTGGTTGTCTAGTCAAAGCACCGAGTGAAGGGCAGTGCTGCTGAGAACAGGACACGGGGCCAATGTTGGTGCGCAGGCCGTGGTCACACAGCTGAACTCTGGGAAGGATGCTGGTCTTCATCCCTGGGGGAATTTGGCAATCAATAAGGTTGTAAGAATAAACGACATGATCATATTTGCATTTTCACCATGGCTGTAAAGCAAATGGACTACGGGATCAAATCATTTTCTCTCTGGTTGAGGCCAAGTGCTTAGTTCTTGCAGCGATCTGAATTTCAGACACTACTGAGCCTTCTTTCAGGCATTTCTTGAGAAGGAGTACGTGAAGATGATTAATCATCCACGTAACACTTGAAAATGTTACAGAGATGAAATTAACAAACTATGCTAACAATAATACATCTGCCAGCAATCAGCTCCCCATCAAATGAACCCATTAATGACTGTTTCTTTTTACTCTTTTGGATAAATGAGTATGATTATAAATAACAAAATTGAGATTTGAGAGCAAAAGACAGTTTGGTGCCTCCAGGGTGAGAAGCTGTTCAGCTTAGTCTATACTGTGTGGGAAAAATCCTTGGTTACACACAGGAAGTCGAGTCAACATTTAAAGGAGAAGCGAGGCCACGGCCTCAGAGGTGAACAGCTCTCTGATTTAGTTGGGAGTGGGTAATTTTGTTGGAGGATGGTCATATGCATTTTGGGAACAGTCAGTCACAAGAGCTGATGACAAAAGTCGGTTTTTGTTTGCTTGCTTTTTAGAGCAGAGTTTGCCTAGTCAGTAATTTTACTTAAATATCTCTGTTAATGGCATTGGACCTAGATCCTATGCTCATTATATATTTTAATTCTTTTAAGAACTTTTTTGAATTAAGTATATAAATCTCACTGGACATCCCTTTACTTAAGCAATACAATGAAAAGAGAAATTTTTTTTTTTTTTCTTTTGAGACAGGGTCTCGCTTTGTGGTTCAGGCTGGCCCTAAGCTCAGCCTCAAACTCAAATCACAGCAATCCTCCTGCCTCTGCCTTCCGAGTGCTGGGATGACAGGCATGAGCCACCACGCCTGGCACTGTAGTATGTGGTACTGGTTGCTGCTGGGGTGAGTCTCCACGCCCCGTATTGTTATGTGGTTACTAGGGATCGAACCCGGGTCCGTGCACTTGCAAGACAGGCGCCGGAACCACTGAGCTATATCCCCAGCCCAAAAAGAGAATAATTTTAATAACCTTCATGAAAGGCAATACTGTCATGGTGTTAAATTTTGGGTCCCATATTTATTTAATCTTCATAATGGCAATATAAAAGACACTATTATGACCTAAATTTTACTGATTGGGAAACTAAGGTACAGAGAGGTTAAGTAACTTGCTCAAGATCACACAGGCTGTTGGAGTGGGTAGAGCTTGGATTTGGGATCAAGGACTCGCTGCAGAATCTGTGCGCTTAACTATTGTCTATATCATCTCTTTAAAATTAGTGCTTTTTGAACAGTACATGTCTGTATATGCAATATTTTTCCTTTTGAACAGTTTCACCCCTACATAAAAAATATGGGAGATTTCTTGAAACTAAATCCAACTTTATGGTACAAGATGAGTAAACTTTAAAAGCAAGCAGATGTTTGCAGAGCATATAAAGCTCAAAATTGCTCTACACTTGATGTTATTTGGAACACAGACATAATTCTTTTCAAATATGATTTTTATCTAAACGGTGTCCCTTAAAACTTCATTTTAACACCCAAATGATCTCCAGCTGCCGGGGTGGATTGCCCCCGCTGAGTTTATTTCCCAACACTTCCCTTCTTCCCCTATAAATATTCATGATGCGCTGCTCTCGCTGCCCAAAGGGGGCTGGGATTCGTTTTTATGAACTCCTCTCAACTGGGATTAGCATCTTTCATCTATTACCCAACTCCTGAATTATGGTTTTGTTCTACCATGGTCTCCGTTTTCTATATTTTGCTGATATCTGAGAAGCCCGAAGAAAATGTGAAGTGTTAAAGCAACTTCTAATCCCAGGAAATTGGCCCAAGGAGTATACAGAATCAATTTTGAAAATGCAATATCTTATTCAAACTTTACACCCAGACCAGTGTGAAACCAGTTTTCTTCTTTTGCCAGGTTGCCTTGGCAACAGCAATGTCTGTGTGAGAGGTCCACAGACTTCATTTTGGGGTCAGAGGTGGGCATGATGGAGACGGGAAATGGAAGGGATGCTGTTCCCACAGACAGCACAGGCTTGCCTGGAAGGGGCTGATTTTTTTCCCATATGATTTATGTTTGAATGTAGTTAGAGCCCAGAAATATTAGGATTAAATCTACCTCTTTTTGTAGCAAGGAAAACAAATTTTGAGATAGAGAGATGACTGTGGAAATGTGAATTGTCCCATCTCTTCTCTCTATTCTGCTCATTTTCAGGAAGGTTCCTAAGTCATATGCCATGTTTATGATATAACCTGATGCTCCCAGATGTGCTGCTCCTGGCCTCCACATTGTTTGGCTTTCTCATTGCTGGGGCACAGTACCAAATACCCACAGCTTCAAGGAGGGAGGTGAACTTGGCTCTTGGTTTCACGGAAGTCACTCCATGATGAGAGGGCTCTGATGCAGAAGCACTGTGGTAGAAGAGCACAGCAGAGACAAGCTTTTTAGTTCACAGTGGCTTGAGTGAAGAAAGGGAACAGTATCAAAGAGGAAGAAACCGGAGCTCATATGTAGTATTCAAGGTTGCGCCTCCATGATGCAGCCAGATACACCAGGAAGTGTCACCAATCCCCGGGGCAGCTCCCAAACCAGTTAAATAGACACAGTCAAGTTTAATTATCACAATTTAATACCAAAATCTGCAAAGTGGGAAAAGTTACCCATCTGTGGAATGAACAGTTGATCTTGACATTAGATGTGGGACCTAATGCCAGTTTGCCATTAATGAGTCAAATAAACTTTAAAGGAGTATTTGAATTCTTGAAATTTGTCTTTTTCAATCTGTAAAATAGAAGGAAATATGAGCCATAAAGGCTGCTTGTGAACACAGGTGAAGGATGTAGATAGAAAACTCAGCACAGACCTGAAAGAGGAATATGGGTTCCCTCCTGTTCCTCTTTGAGGGGCCCTATTCAAATGTTGGAGAAATGAGTAATGGAAGATGAGTAGTGGCTTTCACTTTGAGAAGTACAGTGGTCATATTCTTTTTTTTTTTTTTTTTTTT
>PVIR01025525.1:0-24761 GCA_004026965.1 Petromus typicus | reverse complement strand
AATACTGGGTGTGGAGACCCACACCCAGCAGCAATCAGTACCACATGCCACAGTGCCGGACGTGGTGGCTCACGCCTGTAATCCCAGCACCCGGGAGGCAGAGGCAGGAGGATTGCTGTGATGTGAGTTTGAGGCTGAGCTTAGGGCCTGCCTGAACCACAAAGCGAGACCCTGTCTCCAAAAACCTAAAAAAAAAAAAAAAAAACATCTTTGGCAATCTTCAGGAATTTTTCTATGGTTTAAAATTCACATTTAAATTCACTTATGTGAATTTTCAGTACTTGTTGCATACTTATATTTCTCCTTTGGTGAAATGTCTGTTCATAGTCATTGCTATTCAATATGTACATGATGAACTTTTTTTAAGAAATACTTGTTATATTCATTGTTTGCTTGCTGGGTTTGCTGGCAACCGTTTAGAGGGGATTCTCTTCTGAATCGTAGATGTTTTCTCCTAGGGTAACCATGTAGGAAAATTCTACTTCCAAATCCTAGACACTTTCCCCAGCTCCTATCGGCCTATATAAATAGCGTAGGGTCTTGGGATAAGATGTTCCATCTCGTGCCGGGCGTGGTGGCTCACGCCTGTAATCCCAGCACTCGGGAGGCAGAGGCAGGAGGATTGTGATGTGAGTTTGAGGCTGAGCTCAGGGCCAGCCTGAACCACAAAGCGAGACAATGTCTAAAAAAACCTAAAAAAAAAAAAAAAAAAAAAAAAAAAAAAAAAAAAAAAAAAAAAAAAAAAAAAAAAAAAAAAAAGATGTTCCATCTCCCTGAGAGCGACAGCCCCAAGTCTTCTTTTCAGGGACCAAGTCCTGCCATTTCTCGGAAGGCTACGACTCTTTTGCTCTATAGTATAGCATCAGTTCTGACAATGTTCATCTCCTAAGCTTTTCCTTCAGTTCTGGAAGAATTTTCATAATTCTGGTGTTTCAATTCTCTATTTCACCATCTGAAATAGCTCCTGCTGCCTGGTCTTCTCTGAGAACTAATTTGACAGGGATATGTTTCACTCCAAAAGGACATTTTTTCAGATTGCTCCTTTTTCGTGAAACAGTGCCCTCTTGTTATTATCCTACTCTCATTTTGAGTCTCATGTAGAACAGGGAATTTAAGCTTTCTATCTTCTTCTTCAGTGGAAAGCCACTTGCCATGATCTGCAGCTGGGCACCTTCCTAGAACTACAGTCCCCTCTCAGAGCCTGTGAGGTTCCTCTCACTACTCAGCCTCCTCCATGGAGGCCTATCTGCCTGTTAACGGCTGCTGGGTAGGCCTGTTTGTTCACAGAAAAAGATAAAGACGTTTAGGTTTATTGCAATGTGTTTTTGCACCTGAGAAATAAGTCTGTTGTGAAGTTCTACACTGCAGGTGCAGAGGCACTGCAGGTTCAAGAAAACACTTGCTGTTAGAGAATTCTTCACTTGTGAGTTTTATTTTTAGTAAAACAGGTGAATGAAATATGAGATAGGAAATTAAATTGCTTTTATCCCTCTATTTAAGTCCTGCTTATTTTTATTAAATAATCTGTCTTCCTGTCTACATTGATTTTTTTCCTCTGACCATTTATCATCTTTTAATATGGACTTTATGTTCCATTGTGTTGTGTGGTATTAGTACCACACTTATTTAATCACTTTTTTTTTTGTACTGTGAATCCAGGACTTTCATACTGAGCTACATCCTCACTGCTACTTCATTTATTTGTTTGTTGGTTGGTCTATTGAGATAGAGCCTTATCGAGTCACTACATTGTTCAGATTGGGCTCCAACTTGTGATCCTCCTGCTTCAGTCTTCCAGAGTGTTGGGAGCACAGATGTGGGCCAGCACACCTGGCTTCAGCATTGAATGGCTGTTCCGTGAGCCATATTTCTACACAGTCAAGAAGAGGGTAAAGCTGGAATCCTTGTTACTTTTGATGGATCTGGCTCAGGTTGGATGAGCTTCTTTTTCTCACAATAGTTTATCATAGATAAGCATTCAACTGTATTACAACTGTTACAGAGAAAACTCTGTACTTTGGCTAGTTTATAAGTTGAATCTAGGATATTTCACTCAACTTACTAATTCTTTTTTTTTTTTTTTAAGTTTTTTGAGACAGGCTCTTGCTTTGTAGTTCAGGCTGGTCCTGAACTCAGCCTTAAACTCAGCAATCTGCCCTCTGAGTGCTCATGCAAAGCATGAGCCACCATGCTTTGCATTGTTGTATGTGGTTATCCGGGATCAAACCCAGGCTCTTGCACTTGGAAGGCAGGTGCTGGAACCACTGAGCTAAATCTCTGGCCTTAAACTTATTAATTTGAATAGGTTTTTAAATGCTTCTTCTGGATTTTCTAGAGGTGCAGCAAAGTTATCCGCAAATGATAAAAACACCTTGGTATAATTATATTCCTTATTTTTTAATGCTGCCATTGGAAAGTAATAGTGGTGAATAGATGTTTTTTTGCTGTTTCCTTGCTTCAATGGGAATGCTTCTAAAGTGTTAGGGCATTATGCATTATATTAGGGAAGTGCTCTTACAGTCCTCATTCACTAAGAATATAAAATATCATGGTGTAGGTTTTAGATTTTATTGAAAGACTTTTAAGTATGTATTGAGATGATGATTTAAGTTTCATAAAAGTATATTGTCTTAGTAATGTGATATATGAGTAGATATCTTTATAGTAGATTGTCCTAGACTACCCAGAATAAATGCTACCTGATTTTACTGCATTATTTTTTTATTAGCAATTTGATAACCTACTACTTTATATGGGTATTTTGCATCTAAGATTATATTGTTAAACACTATAATAATGCCACAATATTCTCATCCAATTTTCTTTGTGCTAGAAAATGGTTACGGCAAATTGAATTATTGGTTTTAATTCCTCGTTTTGCCACTATAGCATTACACAAAGGCAGAAAGTACTTTTCCACCTCTGGCTTTGGGCTTGGGTATAAGATTTGCTTTGCCGAATGGGATATCAGCAGATGGGGCACGAACATGGTGTAAAACTTGCTTGCTTGCTTACACCGTCTTCATGAGAAGAGTAAGCAATGTAGCCACTGCCCTTCCTGTTTTCCTAGGTTCTGGACCAGTCCCAGTGGACCCCACAGATCTGTGATCAAGAAAGGAAGCACTTATTCTAGCGTGCCTCTGGTATTTTTTGGTGCTAGTACAGCAGAAGTTGGCCAGTATAATGCTCTATCTGGAACAACTCAAAGGCATATGGATACTAGTGTTAAGAGCTACATAATTAGAATTAGATAAGATGTAAATACTCATGGCTAGTGTTTAGCAGCCATCCTTCCCTCTGTGTCCTGGCCTGGTGGGGTCAGCAGATGAGAACGGTGACAGGCTGCCTTTTCCAAACACGAGCCCAATGTTTTCTCTCAGCTATGTGCTCTTGAAGAACCTGGCCCCTCCTCCACATGACTGTGTTAGCTAGTAGCAGAAATACTTGTGACTTCTGAGGAACCTCACTCTTTAGGCTGGGGGACACTTGATCTTAAAATGCAGCTACTGTGCTGTGAAAGCCTAAATTAGCCTCTGCAGAAGGATCTTACACAGGGGTCCAAGCACTTATGGATGGCCCCAATGCCTAGAGTTAGCTGCTAAGTGAGTGTGAAGTCATCAGATAATTCCTCCTCTACCCATCCAGTCACCTCACTGCACTCTGTCCAAATTTCTGACTGAGTGAATCAAGGAGCATAACAGAATTTATGGCACCAAGTTTGGGGTGGTTTATTATGCAGGAACAATTAGTGGAGGTGAAACAAAACTCCTAAAGAGCTGTCTGATTTTCAGTAGTGCTTTAGCATTCCTGCAGTGAGGTCAGGCTGGAATTTGAATGCAAGTCTGTGCTTTTCCTTCTGTGCAGTACCAGCAGTGGGCAGAGTGGGGTGTGGGAAGGGGGATGGGATGTCTAAGCAGCCAGAGGTAAGAATACCCTGAAACAGCCTCAGCTCTATTTGCACCCCATCCCTGGTACCTCTGGGGTAGGACAGAAATTTAACCTGAAAAATGAAACCATCTCGCCCAACAAGCTGGACCTCAGTAAAATGTTTATTGTTGCTTAAAATGCTACCAGCCTCACAAGCCGTGAAGCAAAGACTTAATGGTGTACCAAGCTGTAAAACCCTCATTATTTCCACAGAGAACGCCTTGGCACGTTTATCAGCAGTTTATTAAGAATGACCATACATATTTAAAGCAAAACTACATATGTCAAAACAATTGAGAAAAGCATTAGGTAATGCTCAGATGTGGAAGCACAGACTGATTCCTCATTCTCCCCTTCATCCCTGCAGACTTAATTCTGGGACTTGTGCTGGGAGCAGCTCAGTGTCCCTGTGGGCACAGAGCAGCAGAGCTCCCCACGTACCCTTTTGTTCCTTTGCTTTGCTTTGGTTGGGTTGTCTGAAAAGTACCCTGAGACGAGGTCTCAAAGGGCAAAAACCTAACATATGTCAGGGACAACTGCTACAAATGCTACTGGGAAAAGAGTAAACAAGGAAGGGACGCTGAGGTAGAGCAGGATAAAAAATGAAACCATATAAAACAAAAAACAGCAACCAGGATATCAACCTAATAGATCTACAGGCTTTTAAAAAGAGATTATTGTGATTAAGTTTGGCTCCCAAGATAAGCCTGGGAAACAAGCTCTGGCTGAGGCTACCAGGGCTCTGTGGCTGCCCGGGCACTCTTAATTTCTTCATCACTTTTCAAGTATATTTAACAAGTGTCACTGTATTTGTTGGCTTGCTTCTTCAGCCGGAGAGCTCTTAGTCTGGCCTGTGCCAATGCTTTGAGACTGCCTGTTTACCGCTCCACTCTCGGCCTTGCTGGCCAGCAACCCCATCAATTTCAAAGATCACTGCCTGCTTGGATTTCAGAAGCCTGGGGCAGGATGAAAGTAGATTCAGGTATTCATTCCTCTAGAGCCCAGTCTCTGTCTCCTGGAGTGAGAGTTGGCTGCCGGAAGTGTGAGCACCTTACAGAGAAAGTTATCAAAGACGCCTGCAGTGCAGTGGGTCTTCATTTCCTGGGAGACAGTATGATGCAAACTGACAAGAACAGAAGACAGAAACACTACCAGAGAGAAGGGGGATCTTGGGCCAATCTAAGCTATTCTGGGAAGCAAAGACAAAGAGCACCAAAGACCTCCAGTGTTTATTCATTGTGAGCAAGGAGGGAGGGAGGGAGGAGGACACCTGGTGATGGTGGGTGTGGCAGGCAGGACTGGAGAAAGGAGGCACTGGCGTGTCTTTGTCAAACAGAATAACCAGGTAATTCAGAGGGAAAATAATCAAGTTGGAATCAGCTGACTTTGGCTGGAAGTGAGCTCAGCAAGGCCCTACTTCACAGGTAGGACTTAAGTCTCAGCAGCAGCCATTAGTGGAGGAGCACTACTCGCCCAAATCTGCTATCTGACATGCCCATTTGAGTCAGACCCTTAATTTAATATAGCTGAATTATGGAGGGCCAAGAAGCTTGTGCCACTTACAGCCTGCTAATACTGGGCAGGGATGTTTCCACACCACCTGCCCTCCTTAGTGGCCTCAGCACCCTGTTCTGTCTGCCGCAGTTTCCCTTGTGTCTGCAGTGTCTTTCTTCCAGTAAGCAAACTTTTCTTGTGCATCTAAAGTCCCCTCTAATCTCCAAAATTTTTCAGAGCCTGTGTTTGTCAGTGTGAGGTGTTTTCATTTTCAAATGTCTGACATTCTTAGTGTGCAACTCTGTAAAAACCTGGCGAAGTAAATAACAGAGCTGGCAATATTTCATACAGTTTAAACTTCTCTTCTGGGCCTGGACAGAAAGAATCTTTTGTTCCCTTCTCCTTCCCTCTCCTCTGCTGCAGGATCCAAGACAGCCCCATGGGGCTGGCTGGCCAGGAGCATCCCTAGTGTCCGAGCCGTGGGGTCCTATTGCTTTTGGTATATCAGAACCTATGGATTCTGGTACCACTGTCTGCTGCCTTTTAAGTCTCGATTGCACACATTTCTACCTGTGAATGGAGTAAGCATCCTCTCAGAGTACATGGGTTTGTACAGAAACTCAGCAGAAATCTCACAGGCTAGAACTCACAGCTCTTCAGTACAGTTCCCCTTTTCTTTAGTGCCTTAGACCCGACAGGAATTTTCCACAAAAGGAGTTGGGGGTGTGGAGTGGCAAGGATGGGCTGCAAATAGGCACTGCTGGCTGGTTTGCAGGCCTCTGAAAGATGCCTCGGAACGCATCCTCTGCATGTGGGATCTGTACAAAGCAGCCCTGTTCCCTATTAACTCATGGGGCCAGGCAATGTGTCCCTTCAACTGTCCTCACGATCTGCTCTCTGAATGGTAGGAACTGGAACAATTACTTCACTTCTCTATAGCCTGGTCCCTTCCTCCTGTCAGGAGAACAAATAATACCACATGGTTCCCAGGGCTGGTGTGAGAGTCAAATGAGCAAGAGCAGGGAACAGATTGTGCTGGGTTGGGGGCCGGCGCACTGTGGCCAGCACACATTTTCACCACATACACCGTTTCTCTCCTTTTAAGACAAAAGGAGAACACACATTTACTCAGTAGGCGGCAGGCACTCTGAGCCAGGCAGTGGGGCAGCAAGAATGAAGACACAGGATCCTTGTCCTCATGCATGGGGCCCTTGCACCTGCAGAGACAATACAGAGCAGTCGCCCTGGGCAGAGGCTTGGCAGAGAGGAGAGCCCAGAGGAGGCTCTAAGCAGCCAGGACAAATTTTCTGGAGGCAGGGACATCTAAGTGAAGTCACTTTTATGCAGAAGGCAGGTGCTGACCTAAGAAAGGTGAGGCCTTATTAATCAAATCAATCTTTTCTACTTTAATTGTATCAAAAGGAGAATTAAAGAAATCTTCAGAGCAACTGAAGCTCGATGACTCCTTGATCCTGGACTAATATCCTTGCCCATTTCTTGATACATTTTCAATTTACCTCCATGGTAATTTACACTGAAGGAAACTGTCCAAGATCTGCCAAGGGATTCAATAAAATAGGTCATGGAGTTAAATGCTGTGGTGAAACATAGGGTTTAATTTTATGGATAAAATTTAAACTGCTTAGCTGCCTGTTTTGCATTATTCGTGTTAAGACTAGTGATTACTCAGTGGCTAGAAGGAGGGTCACGGTAGAAGCCAGGAAACCATTTTCCTGATTCTTTAAGCACATCTGGTGAGGCTGTGGACTCTGGCCTCGGGTTAACGAGCATCACTCTAGGGAAAGGCCTGAGGAGCCCACAGGCCAGCCGGCCTGCGGCTCAACCTGGGCTGCTGCTGACACTGTGGAGAGAAGGAAGCCTGGGGAGGAATTTCTCCTGGGCTTACCCTGGCTGGAACGAGTCAAGGACAGCAGCGTCTCCATACTATTTCTTCCAGCAATTCTCCAAGGGAGATCTGCCTTGATGTTTGCTAAAATGCATATTTCAGGCTGTCTGCTCACTGACAGGGGCTTAGGACATTTATTTTTCTCCCTTTATACACAAAGAGGAACTTTATCTTCTCCTTCCTGCACAGAGAGAGAGAAGCACAGACTGATGACTTCCCTCTAGTCAGCCAAGGTTATTTTATTAACCTAGCTCCAGGCGCCAAAATAAACAAGGACCACTTTTCTATAATGATCAAATTACCAATTTTATGAGTATGGAATAAAAGGATATGGGATTCTTAGGTTGTAAATGTTATGTGGAGTTAATGCAATTTCATTCTTTCTAATAATGTCCTTAATTTACACATCTGATGTATACTTCGGTCAATTCTGTTTAGGTAAATTTAAGATGATCTTTTTCACTTGTAATGACAGCAGACAAAATTTATACTAACCTGAAACCTAACTACTCCTACCAAGCACTTAAAAATCAATGTTTGTGGGGTTACATTTATTATTTTATTTTGTTTTATTTTTTTCATTTCAAGCGTTGTCTAGTGTTTTTTCTAACTGTTCTATGGACAGCTAACAGGAACCAAACACTTCCTCCAAAGAAAAAGGGATTAGTAATTAAGTGTTATGGGAGACACCAGTGCAGACAAAGTGAGACAGATCTGTAGTACAGCCTAAAGACTGAAAGCTGCATGCAAACACTGCAACTCTCCAAGAATGGGACAGAAATCCAGGTTTTACCAGGCTCTTTAACTTTTTTGGATCATTCTGTTGGATGAGTGTTCACAGTGCCACACTGAAATACCCAGATAATTTCATGAGCAAATTACATCAGAGAATCAGTTATTTTCATTTGGATGTACTGCCCATAAGACCCAAGGAAAGTATTTTACAGTGGTGCATGAATATAGGATCATTTGTGGAAATTTCTCAAATACAAACTTCTCACCTCTATTATCCAAGTTTAAGGACAGATTTAAGTGCAGAAATCACCATTTACTTGATCACTACCAACACTGTCACCAATAGCAAGTCATGATTAGCATCACTGTCATGGTTAGCATCACTTGCTACCCCTTAATTCTCACCAACACTACCATGCTGATAACATCTTATCATACCATAATGCACAGAACCCCTGCTAACATCATCACCATGACCTACACCATCACCACCACCAGTATCCTCCACTCCAATACCGCCGTCAACATCTCTACGGTTACTACTATCAGCATCACCCCCACATTACAATGAGCCAGTACTGCTAGTCATTACCACCATTACCTGCAGCACCACTGCAGCCACTAGTGCTGCTGCCAAAGAAGCCATCACCTCCGCTTCTACTGGTGCCATCATCCTTCCCATGCCAGGAAAGAAGAGAGAGAGAAGACAGTGTCATTCTAGGTGGTACTCACAGACTGGAAGGTGTGTTAGGCAGCTTTGTGCTGCCGTGATGAAACACCCGAGAAAACAACTTAGAGCAGGAAAGATTTCTCTTGGCTCATGATTTCAGAAGTTTCAGGCCATGGTTGACTGGGTTAAAGGCAGAAAGATCACGGCAGAAGGGCCTGGATGAGCAAAGCTGCTTACCTAGTGTTATCCCAGAGGCAGACAGAAAGGGAAGGAGCCAAAGAGGCAGCGGCTGTAGACCAGATATGGTCACCAAGGGTGTGTGCCCATGACCCTAGCCTTACACTAGGCTCCACCTTCTGTTACCATCATCTCCCAATAATGCCATCAAATATGACCTCATCATAGTTAATCTGTTGATAAAGTGAGAGCCCTTATGATCCAATCACCCTCCTGAAGTCCCACTTCTGAACACATAAGATTTTGTGATTTTAGGGTAGCAGGGGGATTTGTAGCAGAAGGTTAGATACAATTCACATATTGTCTCCTTGTTACTATGGTGTCTCAGTAATCATCACCTGCAACCTGACACAGTACCAGCAGAATTCCAGGATCGAAAGGCTGGAAGACTAACAAGTGCCAAGTCCAAGACCGAGGTCCCTGTCTTATACCCATCTCCGGAGTCAGAGCTGTCACATAGGACTAAAAGTCAAATATACTCTCAGAAACATGAATGATAGCCTTGACTACTTGCTGGAGAGCAACTTCTGTTGTCAGCCATTGAGCAACCACAGGGAAGCCTATGTTTTGCATAAAATGAGGTCCCTCTGTGGAGTCAGTCGATGGGAGTCATAGCAGTAAGTTCTTAATTTACTCAACTATATGCTCTTTTTTTAGTAATTATCCTGTTTTAAAGTTATAGTTTTATATATGTCATTGTATATATTGTACCTATACAAATGTATACTACTACTAATAATGGGTGGCATAGGTGAGCGTCACTGAAACTTGAGGAACTCACTTTACATATACCATCTTCATAATCCTTTCAACTTTTGTATGAAAGAACTATGATTGTTGTTCCCACTTTTCTGATGAACAGAGAGGCTAAGTACCTACGGCAGGGTCACAAAGCTAAATCACTACAGGACTAAGATCTGGAGCCAGGGAAACTAGTGCTAGGCCCCATGACCTTAACTAACACGCCACACTGGGAACACAATGACTGCACCTCCTCTAGACACAGAAGCAGGATACAAATGTCAGCTGTACACACGGCATCCTGCATGGGGTGATTTTAGGCATGTTCAAGGGTACTTCTGATGCTGTCTCCTGTCTCATGTGGTGATTTTGAGTGTAGCCTCAGGTGACATGTCATTCTGATGACACCTAAGGAAGAACAGTGGTGTGATAGGCCTCATGGATGAAGCCATGTGGTGCACGGCATGGGTGGGTGGGATGACTATAGGCGAAGTTCTTGTTGACTCATGTTGATGGTATGTCATGTGAGGCAGTGGTATGCAGGACACTGGATGTGGGTTGTGACCCACAGCTTGCCCTGTGGACTGAAGTCCTGAGAAAGTCTCTCAAGGAAATAGCTCAGGTGTGAGGAGCTGCAGTTTTCCAAGCACTTGTGTAGGCAGCAAGGGTCACCAAGACAGATCAGGGATGATTCCAGGGCAGGCAGAGGTGTGGCCAGCTGACTACCGATCCTTCCACCTCACCTGCCCATTCCTAGGCATCTTGATATTAGAAGAGATCACCTGGAAACACATTTACTGTTAACTCTCAAAAATATACAAATAGATGTTTTATATATATATATATATGTGTGTGTGTGTGTAATGTATGCTAAACTTACAAGTGTTAAATAGAAAGATTTTTTAAAAAAAGAAATGGACTTTCAATAGTGTTAAGCTGTGCCTCATTCTAGGTGTACATGGTAGGTCCAGACCATCCTCAGGATGCTCTGACCACTGACCACATACAAGGAGAGTACTGGCTGGACTTGAAGATGCCCCATGGCTCTAAGATTCCATCACTTTCACCATGCTCACCATTCTCTCCTCTTTTTTTTTTTAAAGTTTTTTGAGACAGGGTCTCACTTTGTAGTTCAGGCTGGCCCTGAGCTCATCCTCCAACTCACATCACAGCAATCCTCCTGCCTCTGCCTCCCGAGTGCTGGGATTACAGGCATAAGCCACCATGCCTGGCACTGTGGTATGTGGTACTGATTGCTGCTGGGTGTGAGTCTCCACACGCCCAGTATGATATGTGGTTACCGGGGAATCGAACCTGGGCCCCTGCGCTTGCAAGACAGGCGCCGGAACCACTGAGCTAACTCCCCGGTCCCCCATCCTCTCCTCTTTACTTGTACCCAGGATACCGGGCTCTGTGCTGAGAGTATTTATTGAGTTTAGGTCCTTAAAAAAATTCCTCACAGATTGTAACAAAAAAGTAAGGAAGCAAATTTTATGTATATGGGGGGGTGGTAGGGTGGGTAGGGCTATGGGAAAAAATGAGAATTAAGTTGTGTCTTATACTGGTACAAATCCCCATTATGGAGTGCAATCATGATGTGTATATTTAATGTACCAATAAAGATTTAAAAAAATTCCTCACATATGTCTGATAGAATTCCTCGCTGTTTTGTTTCTTTTTAAGACAGGGTTTTACCTTGTAGTTCAGGCTGGCCCTGAGCTCAGCCTCGAACTCACATCACAGCAATCCTCCTGCCTCTGCTTCCCAAGTGCTGGGATAACAGGCATGAGCCACCATGTCCAGCACTGTTATATGTGGTTCTGATTGCTAGTGGACATGAATCACCACACCCAGCGCTGTTGTCTGTGGTTACTGGGGCTCGAACCCGGGATCTTGCACTTGCAAAGCAGGTGCAGAACCACTGAGCTAAATCCCCGGCCCTCCTCTCTGGTATTTTTTTTTTTAACTTGGATTGGCCAAAGTGTTGATTTGCTCCTGGAAATGGTAGCAGTGGGATTTGGAAGTATGCTCATTTGTCAGGCAGTTAAGTACTTGCTTGTTTTTGTGTTTTGCGCTTTTAAGTATACCAGACACCTTTTTGATTAAGATTCTTCATCTCTAAAATGAAGAGAAAATGTCTATTTCATGGGTTTAGGGGATTACATAGCAGGGCACAGGAATGTTTTGTAAAATATAAAAAGGTCTTTATATATCTATATATCTCTTTATACATAGTATTATATTTTATTTTTGTTTCATGTGATTAAATATTTCTACTATGACACATTTATTTATGTAAGTAGATGATAATTTCACCATCATTGGACTCCCTTGTAATTATCCCTATTTTAATTTGACCTTTTATTTTATAATAATTTTAGATATTAGTCACTGATTCATTCCCTTGTTGCCTACAATGCCCTTTTGCTGGCCTGGGGTCTAATCCAGGATCTGATACTGCATGGAGCCGTCTTATATCTTCAGTCTCCTCCAAGGAGGGACAGCTCTTCAGTCCTTCAGGATGTGGAAACAAGAGCAGGCCGGCAAGTTCTGTTCTACAACACTCTATTTTGTTTGCTGATATTTTTTCCTCATGATTAGACTAAGCCTTTACCTTTTAGGAAAGAACACCTCAGAGGTGGTGTGGTCCCCTTCTTAGTGCTTTGTGTTAAGAGGGTACAGGATGCTGATTAATTTTGATTCTGAGGATATTAGCTTTGACACTTGATTGAGATGGTGTCTGCCAAATTCTCTACTGTGTCCTTATTTTCCTCCATGTATCTGTAATTATAAGTATCTTGTAGGAAAACACTATGAAGCTATGTAAATATCCTTCCATCATATGTTGCTCACTAATTTTATCATCCACTAATGACTCAGGCCAGCAACAATCATTACCATGGTATTTACAAAAATTATAATTGTCTATTTCCCACATTGCTTTTACATTAATTAGAATTATACTGTAACAAAGAACTTACATATTTCCTGCATTTATCTATTCATTTATTTTTATCAATATATATGCAATGGTATTATTTTATTCAATGAAGATGAGCCAGTGTCATTATTTTGTTTCTTAAATTATCCCATATTTACCCAGTAGAAGCCCTTGTGAGTTAACTCTGTATCTTTTATGTTCCCATCATTTATAAAGCATTGCATTAGTTTCTGTAACCATAATAGGTTTAGCTTCCACTTGTAATTTCCTTGCTCAGCCCTGGAATCAACCATTTCTCAAAGGAGCTCTGGTTTCTTTTTATCAAAAAATGGCATTTAGAAGCCAAGAGCTCACTGCTATGGGAGATTTGTGGTTTCTAAGCCTTCTTAGAGGATGGAGGTCAGAAATTATATATGTGTATAATTATATTCACTATCTATCTACATATGTATATATCTATTTGACATGTGCCCATACAACACTGTATTTTTGCAACTATGCGTATCTATGAAGGAGAAGTTCAAGTCTGGTTGGGTCAAGTATGCTGCGTGTGTGTCAAGCTAGAAACACTCACATGCAAAGGAATTCGACCATGCTCACTCCCATGCAAAGAAACTAGCCTATAGTCGCTTGGGGGCCTCTGGTTCCTTCTCTAGTCATGACTCCTTTGATCAGCCAAGAGCTAACCTTAAAAGGCAAAAAACTTGTGCCCTACCAATCAGCTATGGCCCTTTGCTCCTATGTGCTCATAGACACTCCCATTCTCCTTGCTGTATGTAAGCCTATATAGCCCTCAATAAAGATGGAAGCATTTGTCGAAACCTCCCTGGAGTCTGTGTGGTGACTCTGCATGCTCACCCTCCTGGTCCAGGCCTCGGAACCTGATCCTTTGCCATGTACCACCCCGACGCTGAGGACATCTACATATCTATATTTATATCTAACTATATGTTCGTACTGAAACCTCCAATTCCAGTCTATCATCCCAAAATGTTCATTTTACCCTCTTCCTTTCCTTATCTGTAATTCCTTTTCTCAACAGCACCTCCCATGTTCATAGGTTGGGAGAAATTAGAGCGTTAGATAGCTATCCTACGGAATGATCATCAGATTCAATAAAATCCTTGCCAATTACATTTTTCAAAAAACTAGAAAAAATCCTTTAACTCATATAAAAGCATTCAAGACTCCAAGTAGTGAAAGTAACCCTGAGCAAAGAGTACTGCTGGAGGCATCACAGGATCTAACTTCAAAATATACTACAAAGCCATGGCTACAGAACAGCATAGTATTGACCTAAAAACAAACAGGCCACTGAAACAGACCAGAGAACTCAGAAATAAACCTACATATCTACACCTATCTGCAGATTCTCAACAAAAGTGCCAAAGAGAGATGTTGGAGAAAAGGTAGCCTCTTTAAAGAGTAGTGCTGCAACAACTGCCTAACCAGACGCTGAAGATTAAAACTAGGTCTCTATCTCTCATCTTACACAAATATCAACTGAAAATGATCAAAGATCTTAATTTAAGCTTGAAGCTCTGAAACTACCAAAGGAATACAAAGGGGAAATATTTCAAGATATTGGTATGGGCAACAGGAAATGAAAGCAAGAATTAACAATTGGTATACATCAAATTAAAAAGCTTTTCTACAGCAAAGGAAGCAATCAACAGAATAAAGAGACATTGTGCAGAATGGGAGAAAATCTATCCATTATTTATTTGACAGGAATATATGAAAAACACAAAAAGGCCAGCGACAAAACAAGTCACCCAATCAGCAAATGGGAAAATGATCCAAACCAATAATTCTCAAAAGTAGAAGTATAAGCAACCAATAAACATATGAAAATTTACATAACATCTTCAGCCATCAAAGAAATCCACATCGAAACTAGGTAGGCACGGTGGTACATGCCTGTAGTCCCAGAACTCTGGTAGGCTTACATGGAAGGACTGCAGTTTCAAGTCCAGTATGGGAAAATTAGTGACATGATGAGACTTTGTTTCAAAACAAAAAATAAAAAAGGGCTGGAGATGTAGTTCAGCGCAAAGGCCCTGGATTCAATTATCAGTACCCCAAGTAAATACACAAACAAAAGCAAAAATTACACAGAGATTTCATTTAACTCCAATTAGAATAGCTATTATTTAAAAATGCTGGCAAGGATATGAAGAAGAAAGAACACTAATATACTGTTGGTGGGAACATAAATTGGTATAGCTGCTGTGGAAAATACTGAGCTATTCTTTGAAAAACTAAAAGTAGATCTAGCATGTACCCTTTCTGGATTATGTGCCCAAATCAAATGAAGTCAATATATTATAGAGATACCTGCATGCCTACACTTATTTGTAGCACTATTTAGAAGATATGCCATCAGCCTAGATTAGATGAATGTTTAATACACATGACTAGTTTTCAACCACAATGAAGACTGAAATCATGTTATTCGCAGGAAAATGGACAGAATAGGAGCTTATCATGTCAAGTGAAATAAGCCAGACACAGAAAGACAAGAATCACAAACTTTTTTTCATCTATAGAAACAAAATACATAAGTTAAAATGTAAAAAACTGACACGAAAACTGAAGGCAGACTAATAGGAAAGAGGGAGAGGGGTTGTGGGAGGGAGAGAGAGGGGAGGGCAGGAAAGAGTGGAGTTAGGGTGGCTAGGATCAAACTATGACATCCACAACGAAATTCATTAAATTACACACTTAACATGAGTTAATAATTATTAAAAATTATAAACATGTGGTACTGGCACATGCCTGTAATACCAGCTACTCAGGAGCTAAGGAAGAAGGATTTTGAATTTAAGGCCAGGGACTGAGCAAATTAGTGAGATGCCATCTCTCCCCACCGCACAAAGAGGTAAGAAGCCTGGCTCCATTACCAGTACCAGGACCATGCACTCATTTATTTGCTCCTAGTATTTCTATAAAGCAGTTCCAAACTGTCCACTCATTACCCTGCAGAAGACATTCAAACTAACCAGTGGTCGTACGCCTTGCGCCAGCCAGTCATGATGCTGCTTTCATTACTGAGTTAGTTCTTTACTTTCCTACTGCATTCAGCCTGACTGCGTTTTCATTTGTAAGAGTTAGGCTCATTTGCCACTGTTTGTATTTCATCGTGGGTTGCTCTCTCATCCTGGTCGGTTTTAATTATATACGGTATTTCATTTTTCTGGTATGTGCCTCCATGGCAGAGCTATAAAGAGACCCAGAGAAGGGTCTCTCTCTCATCCTGGCTCCTCTTCCCTTCCCCTCTCTTTTCTTTCCACCCTTTCCCTCACCATCCCTGTACTAACCAATCTCGTTAGTTTATAAAATCTATTCTTAAATGATTTTGTCCTTTTAAATTTATTTTCCCTATAATTATTTGTAACTCATAAATTTCCCCAAGGTCTAACTCTGTTTGACAACCTCATCTTTAGGAATATTTATACAGACACATCTATTCAATTCATTTTAATTAATGCCCTTTGTGCTGCTGGGAATTCTCCTTCACTGACTGTCTTATCTGATGCCAGCCTGGGTTTTCTGAATGCTCTGTGCATGGATTCTCTTTATGGTCTGCTTAGCAACTGAGCCAGATGCTGGTCTCTGCTCTGAATGATCGTCGCTTCCCATTTGGAAGGTGGAGATGGTTACCAGCCCTGGCACCACAACCCTGAAGCTGTCTCCTCAGGGAGCTGAAAGTTCAAGCAGAGTGGCTGTGCAGTAGCAGGCAATGGTGACAGAAAGGACAGCGTGCGCTCAGGAAATGGGTGACAAGACACCTACTCTGTATGCTTAGAGGCTGGGGACTTCGCTAGATATCTGCAGAATGCCACCTCCTGACCTCGTGATCCTTTTTCCTGTAGAATGGGCACACTGACATGTATCTACCAGGACTTCTCGAGGACATGGCTTGGAAGAGGTCCTGTGAAGGACAGTGCCACTTTCTCTCTTCCTTCTTTTTGAAATAACTGTGAACTTACATGTAGAAGAAAAAATACATATTAACTCTGTGTACCCATTCCCTAGTTACTCCCATCTTGCAATATCATGCTCTGGTTTCACAATCAGATATTGAGACTGATGTAATCCAGAACAGGATTAGTTAGGATGCTATTAATATGATCCACAAACAGGATACTGAGATTGATATAATCTAATTTTGTTTAAGACAGGCTTTCACTCTGTAGCTCAGGCTGGCCTTGAACTAACTGTGTAGCCCAAGCTGGCCTCAAACTCATGGTGATCCTCCTGTTTAGCCTCCTGAATGCTGGGATTATAGGCATGTACCACTACACCTGAGTGATATAATTCATTTCTCAGAATTTCACTAAGATTTTATCAGTTTTTTATGCACTCATTTGAGTGTGAGCACAATGTGTATTCATTAGTTCTATTAAATTTCATGGTATCTGTAGGGTTCATGTTGCCACCACAGTGAAGTCAAGAGCTGTTCTATTACTGCACAGACTTCTACATGGCTTTATCACATCTACACCTGCTCTTCTCCTGCCCCTAAGCTCTCTCCCCTAACCACTGGCAACCACCAAATTGGTCCTTTATGTAATTTTGTTAGTTCAAAAAATTTATGTAAAGAGAATCATATAACATGTCACATTTTAGGATCCCATTTTTGACTCAGCACTATGCCCTGGAGACTGATCAAGCTACTGCAAAAGTAGTTTTTATTGCTGAGGTTTATTCTATGCTGTTCACAGATATCAGAGTGGCTTCTGGTTTCGGGCTGTCGTGAATAAAGCTGTAATAAACATTTGTGTCCCAGTTTTTGTGTGAACATGTTTCAATTTCTCTGGGATAAGTGCCCAAGAGTGCAATTGCTGAGTTACTTGGCGATTGAGTGTTCAGTTCTACAAGAGGCTGCCAAACTGCTTTCCAGACTAGCTGTGGCTCCCCCTGATATCCGTCAGGAGTGGTCCACTTGGCATTCTTTCCAGTACTTGGTATTACATGATTTTCTGTGTCAGTTATTTTGGTAAATGTACAGTAATGTCACATCATGTTTTTAAAGGAGCATTTCCCTAATGGCTCATATTGGTAAATATGAGTCTCTCTTTGTGTGCTTAGTTGCAATCTGCAATCCTTTTCAACGAAATGCCTCTTCATGCCTTCTGCCCATTTCTTAGTTGGATGAACTGCTCTTTCTGTTGAGTTTTGAGAGTTCTTTAAATATTCCAGACACTAGTCTCTTGTTAAATGTGTGTGTTTGTCACAACTCTTTCTGGGGAATAAGAGATTAAGAATAAATAAATAAAAAAATAAAATAAGTATACTGATATTTTGGTCTTGTATTTACTTGAAGGAAAGGAGAAGGTAAGAAGTCAGGGGAAGAGATGGAAGCATCTTATAGTTCACAAAGTTGAAGACCAGTTCTCCAGCACACCCTATACCCAGGGGCCTCTCCAAGGTCCCAAGAGCCTTGGCATGAAGCACAGGCCTTTGCACAGACCTGTTCCTGCTACCCTGGTGCAGCTGGGCCTGCTGTGGAACAGCTGCTGTAGAAACTGCCTCCTCCAGACCCTTCCAAGGACTATTTCAATTAAGCTACATCTTAAGGGAGAAATATAAGGACAATGAAGGTATGAATTTGTTATTAATTCAGGAAAGTACGTTTTGTTTTGAAAGAATTTGGAATGTGATACATGTAACCTCAAATCCTTGAAGCCCCACATGATAGGAAAAAATTATCTCGGTTCAAAACAATTTCTAGAGTAATTCAACATTCTTAAAACCTATCTTTGACAGAAAAGTCTTTTAAATTAGAATGTGAAAATGAAAAGATTTTTTCAGACTAGGCTGGGTACTGCCCATGAATATATATTAAATCATTCTATTTGATTAATAAATGTCTGTGTGAGCTCAAGATTAAAGTAACATGCTGAGCTTATATAATATTTACCCATGCTCTCCTGGTATCTCTGAAGGCCCAGAAGACCCAGAACTGGTGCTGTCACAGCCTTAAATGGAATTATTATGGCTTAATTTCTCCCCTTATCTCAGATTGTACCGCAGCACCTTATCATGATGCATTTAATTCTCTCCATATGCACTGTGTAATAGAGAATTAAAATTAAAATCACAGGGGTAGCAAAAGCATTGTGTATCATACTGGACACTGTTTTGACATTTTTATTTAACACAGGGAATTGCTAGTATAAATGATATTACAATAAATATGCTTCAATTTAAAATGCAAGTCACTGAGAGGAAAAACTGGGAGCCATAAAATACCTTTCCCCTCCTGAAGGTTGTCCAAAGGGGAAAAGAAAGAAGGACAAGGCTTTGGTCTGGGTTGTTATCTTTACGATGCAATTTAATCTGGGATGACACAAGCATGTGGGGCAAGATCGTTAGGAAATAACATCATAAAGTATCAAGAAAAAGCTAAAATAAATCCAAGAGAACTGTTTGTGGCTTTCTTACTTCCATACATGGATACAGGAATATTATGTTAACCTTCTGGTCATGGTCACAGGACGCAGAAATGCTTTACACTAGTACCAAGTGGAGGCCAAACAGACATAAGGGGAGACCAAGCATTCGCTGGATCTATTTTGTGAGCTGGACACTTGATGTGCGCAATCTCATTGAAGTCTGAAAATAATAACCTTGAAGGCTAGGAGATATTGGGCCTATTTGACAGTTGAGGAAAGATAGGAGTCAGAGGTCGATGAATTACTCAGTCATGTAACTACAGAGTCGGACTGACACCAAGATGGATGCAAATTGATGACACCTTTGTGTGACCCCTTTGATCATAAGGAGGGGAACAATGTCTCCTCTGAAGTCTATCGCCATTTTGCATTGTTTTGGTATCTCATGGAAAGCAGAAATAGCAAGGAAAATTCAAGGTCTATACCTTTGTTACTTTTCTCATTGCTGAGCAAAATACCTGAGAGACAAAATATCTGACACTTAAAGTTAAAGGTGGAAAGGCTTATTTGGCTTACAGTTTATAGAGGTTTTGGTCCATAGACAGCTGGCCAAGGCAGGGTGGCTGGCAGAGGAGCATCACAGAGGAGAAATGGTTCATGGCAAAGTGGGGCAAGCAGAAGGCAGCAAACAGCAAGCAAGGGTACAGAAATGACCACACTCCTTCTTTCCCTCATATCTTATCCAGCCTCTGCACTTGGAGTGTAGGCAGCACTGACACCCAGGGTGAGGCACTATTCTACCCAGCATTATGCTAAACCAATTAGTGGACTGATTTAGGTCCAGACCCAGCCACCTTTGAAAAGCCCCACTATGACCACATGAGGCTTTGGGGGCACATCTAGACACAAACCATTACAGTTCAGGAGTAACCAAGTCAGAACTGAGCTTGGCTGGGTAGGAAGCCAGGCCTGGGTTGGGTTGCATGCCGGTAGGCTGCCAGGTATAGGCCACCTGCATCTTATCTAAGAAAAGACAGAGATGAGCCTAGAAAACTGGTGGTTTTCCTTCTGGAACCATCTGTTGAATCAATCACCAAAAAAAAGCATGAAGAACATGTCGTAGAGACTATATTTTGGAACTCTGAATTTGAACCAGAGCCAAACCCAGGAACTGACTCTAAAAGTGATTGCTTTTAAGCACTTAGAAAAAGTGAGTATTTCCTAGGAATAAGTCATTTCCCTTTTTCCTACATCTGGTAGTTTCCAGATGGTAGACAAGGAACAGCCACATCAGCTAATCTTATCCAGGCATTTGACAAGGTTTCACAAGGTCACTTTGGCAAAGAGGTGGGGAATGCATGCTGAGACAAGGTTCAGGCAGGTAGAGATGTCCAAACTGGCAAAATTGACCCCCAAGGGTTAGCCCTGCTCCTGCTGGTAGAAAGGGCCAGAGGCTCAGAATCAGTGAATTCTAGCACTCAGTGGGATCAGGGCAATTTAGGTTCAGGTTGTGAGAGATTGTAGCAGCTGATTTCCAGTGACTTAAGATTCTTGTGCCAAGGCTCTTTCCATGGCCTAGATTTTATCTACTGCATACCTATCTGGCTGGCTATATGATTAATAAGTCCTCCTCCTGCATGTCCATTCTCCTTATAGGCACTTCAGATTCTGAGATCAAGTGCTGACCACTTCCCTACATCTTTTAGGCCACACAGACCTTTTGCCTTCCCAAGTTGATCTTAGAACCTGCATATTCAGAACTCACACAAGCTGGCTGCCACCTCTGGGCAGCACAGGGAAGTGAGAGGGACACTGGCCTTGAAGCTAGAAACCTGAGTATAGGCCCCACTACACCAATATTAGCAATGTAAATGACAACACTCCCAAGCCTCAGTTTCCCTTCACGTACACATAGGAATAACACTACTTCCTGACTATGAACAATCCTTCCACAGGGTTTCCTTTAATCATCAGTGGGTGTGATGCTGTCCTGTGAATTACTGTCATTCTTGTGCTTAAAGTGATTCCATTCCATCTTCTC
Organism: Petromus typicus; assembly: GCA_004026965.1. Taxonomy (NCBI): domain Eukaryota; kingdom Metazoa; phylum Chordata; class Mammalia; order Rodentia; family Petromuridae; genus Petromus; species Petromus typicus. The sequence continues at coordinate 3,668 of PVIR01025525.1, read as the reverse complement.
CTTTGTTCCATTTGACCCAACATGTTTGAGGCTTAGAAGTACTTTCCTCTTTGTAAAATATATCTGTGCTTAGAACTTTATACATGCAGGCTCTTTTCTCACAGGCTCTGCCCTCCCATGCTCTGACTCTGCCATCTATAATGGTATACCCATTATATCTTTATCTTTATCATTCCCCTACCAGTCTATAAAGCCATGGTCACATCTGAGCCTTGGAACCTAGGACACCACGTTCCTCTCCACCCCTATCCCAGCTATTATCCAGGACGATTTTCAAGTCCAAATGAACCAGTTCTCTGATTCCTTCATCTCTAAAAATGGTTCCTCTGGATCCTGGAACCACAAGAGATCCTTTACACACCTACCTGGGCTTAGGTTCTCATCCCTTCCTACCCTACAGGGGCCACTCAGACATCATCAACTCTGATGATGAACACCACAGGTAGGATTTTTTTCATCTTCATCTAAATTGAACACTACATTCTAACACTAAATTTTGGACACTGTAGGTTCCCTATCTTCTCTGGCAGAAATCTCTGGGGCTCTTCCCATTTCTTGGGTCTCTCAGCTTTGTAAGCTCTTCCTCCTTTGGGTGGTTGCCAAATGCTGAGGCTTCTCAGGGCTCATCTCTCCTGATAGCTACTTTATTCTCATTCTCTCTCTCTTTTCTCCTCTATGTTCTGTCTTTCTGTCTGTCTCTTGCTCCTCTCCCTCTCACTCTATTTACCCTTATGGATATCTTCATTTGATATGTACAGGTCATTGGCAAAGGTCTCTTCAGTCCTGTCTTCCGACAGCTTTGTGAACTCAAAATGTCTGAAGTGGAACTTGCCTTTTTCCCAAACCTGATCTTTCTCTTGTACTCTCTTTTTCTAGTGGGAACTCGGTCCCTCAGTTCAACCCATCATCAGATCAATTTTGCCTTCTAATTACCTTCCACTCTGAACTTTCCTTGGGTGCTGTCATCACCTATACACCCAGTGGCAAAAACACTGTGCCAACTACTTCCTAAATGGCTTATTCTCAATCACTCTTCACTGTATTTATACTCATAAGCACAACAAAAAAGACATATAAATAATCGTCATCTCATAGCTCTAAGGATAAAAACTGAATTCCTTCCATGTAGCTTGTAGGGCTCTCACAGCTTGCCCTTCCTACATCCCTTCCCCTCTTGCAACATACCCTTTCCTCCTAGTCATCGTGACATGTTCATTCCCTGATGGTCATGTTCTCTTAGGCCACAGGCCTTTCCACAGGTATCCCCTGTGCTCAGATTGCTCTTTCCCTTAACCCCGCCAACCTCACGTTTTACCTAAATGTCTCATAATTCTCCTTCAGCTCAGCCTCTGCTACTCTCATGAAGACCTTTCCTGGACTTTTAGCTTGCTTCAAACTGCTACACTGATAGCTTTGGGAATGTCCCTGTAAGAGGATGTGTCACTTTGGTAATTCTGACTTTTCTGGGATTTGATTAGCAACTGTTCCCTGGGAAGCACAGGGGTTACTTCTGCTCCCATGTGCCTAGTATCAGGTACAGCATCCAAACAAATGGGGCACTGAACAAGGCATGTGCTGACTGAATGGAACAGCACAGCATGGCAGTTATGGGCACCGGCGATGAAGGAGACCAGCTCCACGGCTTCCTGAATGTGTCTGCTCAGCCAAATCACTCCTTCCATCCCTCTGACCATCCTTAGCCTCCTCATCTGTTAGATGAAGTAACTGAATCCACCTTGAGGGTTATTAAGGAGATTGGACGTACTGAGAACACCAACTGGAGGACAGGAAGGATAGTATAAATGCATGATAAATGGACAAAAGGAACAGATGCTAACTAGCTGTCAAATGAGTAAGTATTCATTAGGTTGACAAAATTTGATTTTAAGAAGGGAATACAAGTGGGTTATTGTTGAAATACATGCCAATGGCCAAATTTTATTGATAAGAAATTATGAAACATCTATATAACAGAAAACAATTTAAATTTAATTCAGCCTCCATTAGTAAGTCTGTGACTGTATGTTGGGAAAACAACAACTTACAACTGGGACTATATCCAGCATCTTAAGGGAAATGCAGGCTTGATATTCAATGAGTGCTTTAGGTATATCTGAAATTACTGACTAATCATATGTTGGGCAGTCATAATTTCAGTCAAAAATCAGCAAAACAAAAGTAAAAACCCCAAATGAACTTTTCAAAACCACTATATAAATTCATCTGTCAATCATTGAGAATCTTCTCTAAAGAGAAACACGTGATACAGGGAAGGGTGTGGATACGCTTAAAGGACCACACCAGGGACTTTAGGAAACTGATAGGAACTCCTCACTCATGACAGCCCATGTCTTATCCCAAACACTCGTTCAAGCAAAGCAGTGTGAAAAAAAAAGAGCTGCATGCAACACTTAACTACTGAGCATACATGGCTCTGCAGTGGATTATTAACAATGAAAACTGACACATGTACTCTTCTTTTTAATGTATGCATTTTCCATTACAACAGGGGGGTGTTATTACAGGACTCAAGATATTAAAAAGTTTTGGTACAGTGACTGTCAGTTTTCAAGGTTTTGTTCTTGCGTTAGGGGAAAAGGAACAAAAAAATAAAGGAAGAAAAGACAGCTGCAATTTGAAAACGGGCTACTTGTGAAAAGGGAAACTGTTTCAAGCACAAAGAGGATCATGCTATTGCAGAAAAGTAGGAAGACATCCTTAATTTCTACCTAAAGCTACTGTATAATTTGATGCAGCTTTTAAAAATCCAATTTATATATGTGCAATATCTAATTAAAATTGGAAGTTGTTTTAGTGAACACATCAACAGAAGAGAGATTTAGTTTTTTCATGAAGAAGGAAGAGTGGTGAGGCCAGATTTTGAGTAATCCTGAGCTGATTCAGGTAGAGACTGAAAAGATACTGTTTAAATGTCTGTCTCCGGAGAGACCAGCCAGGTTATGGCCCAGTGCACAGGGCTGCTGGCTCTAGGAGACTGTGGCCAGCACCCAGGTTTATGGGTTTGAGGAGGTGAACCCAGTGGCAGAGAAGGGGAATTAATATAATCTACTGCTGTGATGGCAAGAAAATCCCCCTGGTCATGGCCTGGGTCCTCCATACTCCACCAGCCTCGTCTCTCACATGGAATGTTTACATATCTACAGATTTTCCCCCACTGTACTTCCTCTGCACAGAATGCTCACTAACTTGTGCCTCTAAACTACCACTTCTACATTTTTCAGGCACTGACTGTCACCTCCTTCAGGGACTATATCCCAACTGTCAGATAGAAGATGTCCCTCCTTTGCACCTAGTGCCATAATCACTGTCTGCCATGTGTCTCTTCCATCTATGCTGTGTACTCCTTTGGTACCTGGGGTACATTGTAATCAACTCATATCCAGCCATTGCGCCTGGCCTGGAGAAGGTACAGTGAGGGTCTGTGGGACACTGAAGGGTGGCAACTTCATATTTAACACTCAGACAAAGGCAGGACATCCATCCTGAGGCTCCAGAAATGATCGAGTATTTTCTATGAGAGAAGGGCAGAGAATAAAAGCAAGAGGGTCACTGAAATCATACTTTTCCAAGGCCCTTTTATCTATTAATACCCTAAGTGAGAGAAATAATATATAAGTATATAATATATCCACGTAATCAAGTATCTT
>PVIR01025524.1:0-15011 GCA_004026965.1 Petromus typicus | reverse complement strand
TTTCCTGGAGTCTCTGGGGGGGTGGGGGGGGTCATCACCCCATTATGCAATGGATTAAACAGAAAAACAAATGTTAATGGTGAATAACTGCTACTCACCTCTCAGGTATCAAACAGCTTTGCACACTCCTACCTGGTTAATCTTCTCAAGCATGCTGTGAGCTCCCATGTTACAGATGAGAAGGCTGAGACTCTGAGGTGTGGAGCCTTCTGAGGTCCCAGAGCTATTACCACCATGCGACTGTAACTGGGTCTCCCATCTGGTGCCAGCATGCCGGGCTGTAAAACCTGGAAGAGTCTAGAAAGGTGCTCAAAAGCACACGGAGAACAACCTCGTGTCAGGGTTACAGAGTGCAGTTACAGGCTGTCTGCTTCTTCTTCCTCCTACCTCAGTGTAACCCCGACACCGAAGTAGCTTGTGTGCTCTTGCCCCAACATGGCTGACAAAGACTGCTGGGTGACGAGGAGTTGCTTTGGAAATTATCGGCCCAGAGAGAGTTCGGCTAGGATGGACCTTTTAGCTGTCCAGCTCAGCTCTGAAAGTTGAAGCAGAGACCTGGTGTAGGCCCTTCATCTCATCAGTGAGCAGCAGAGTCACCCTTATTTGGTACCAAATCTTGAGTTCTTCATCCACAAAGCAAAGAGGCGGCGATTCCTGTTTGTAAGTCTCTGGCTGAAGACACCTTCATAGTCCCTCCTGGACCTCACTTGGCTCTCACTTGCAGCCTGGGCCTCTTCATACTGCAAGGATGTCTCTTGACTAGGAGAGCACAGAGGGACTGGCCCTGGCTGGACTAGACTTGGTCAGAAGCAGGCGCTGCCAGTGAAAGAGCTTTTAGTTCAGGGAGGACCACGCACATGCGTGTCATGAGTCCAAGTGATTTGCACAACATGCTCCAAACCTGGTCTGCACATCAGACAAGAAAGACCAAGAGGAAATGGGGCAGTGCCATTTTTGGTTCGCTGGTCTCACCTCTTAAACCTCCCAGCTGTCTCCTGGTTTCAGCCTTCCCTGCTTACTTACCTTGTGCCACTTCTTCTAGCCACCAACTATTCCACCTCTTTTTTATAGGATGAACCATCAGAAGGATCAAGTGGGAGGTAAGGAAGTAGAAACAGGTTGTATAGACAAATACTGCAAGTTATCAGCTATGAAAGGATGGAGAGAGGAAGAATTAGCCTGAGAACTGGAATGGAAGGGATTTTTTGGAGGGATTGTGTTTGCTCTAAGGAGGAAGAGATAGGAGCCTATTTGACTGCTTTTGGGGAGAGAGGAAGAGGCTGGAGGGGTGGGACCTGAGCCACCTGTGATGGCCCCTGAGAAGCCAGGAGGGGGAGGGTCTCAAGCTCAGGGGAGCGCCGGCTCTTGGTGGGAGGAACTTCTCTGCTGTCATGGCTGGAGGGGAAGGAGGTAGAGAAGGAGCAAAGGTCAGAGTGGTTTGTCCAGTTTCTCCAACATACGGGGTCTCCATGTCTCCAAGGTCCCTGTTCCCTTCTTGCAAAACACCGGCCTTGTGCCAAGGCTGTCCTTGGTGTCCCATGTTGGCATCCTCAGGTCCCACAAGGGAGATATTTCCAATGGCCATCTTATGGATGTGAAAACCAAGTACAGAGAGGGTATGAAGTTGCTCCTGATTGCACAACTGGTATCATTAATAAAATTGTGCTGACACAAACACAGCCCTAACTATGTGTCAGACTCCACTTTAAGGATGTTATGTTTAATAGCCTACTTAGCTCTGTGAGGAAGGGGCTGTTGCTACTCTGACTTCAGATAGCTCCAAAACAGAGCCAGCATTGAATCCCATGCAGTGTGGTTCTCAGGTCAGTACCTAGGTCCATCTCTTCCAAGAAGCAAAATGACAGAAATTAAAACTAAACCCTCCTTTTTCTGACCTCAAAGGCCACATTTAAGTTGGAGAAAAGCAAATCAGACTTTAAGAAGAAACACCCTAAACCGTGATCCAGTTAGGATTTAGGACAAGTAACCAAAACCCGAGTGCTCCTGGATAGACTCCTCTCCATGCCTCTTTGGCCAAAGCTGAGCACCAGAGCTCTCGCAGCTGCCTGACCATTGAGAAGCTTCTACAATGGCTCTGCAGGGTGACAGATTGGCAAGTCGTTGGCACCTGCCACAGCCACGCAGGACAATTGTTGCTTCAGCTGAGTCTCCACGCCATGTCCGGAAACCATCGACTGACCACCCGCACTGACTGTACCCACGGGAGACAGGTGAGAGACAGAGCACCTGCTGCTTCTCATCATTTCAGGAGCTTACAAGTGGGCGTATGGAACAGATTCCGGAAGCAGACCAGCCCCTGTGATAGAGCCCATGTCTCGTGATGGGCTATGTCCTGGGGCAGGTGGAAACAGAGGAGCCAGATCATATCTAGGGGAAAGTACAAGTACATTGCTTTGCCCAGGAGCCACCATTTCTTAGAAAAGTATCTGGATGAACGCAGGAGGTGAAGAAGGCACGTGACTCAGGCAGGGGATCCAGCATGCGCAGAGCTGGGGAAAGCAGCAAAGTGTGGCCGGCTGTGGGCACTGGTCCAGTTTATTGTGGCTGCGGCAGATGCTGGCTTTGAGGGCTGGAGATGACACTTCAGGGACAGGCCACATCCATCAGTGCCATATGCCTCGTGTGAGTAATTCATCTCCAACCCTCACCTCCACACTGGGAATTCTTCTAGATCTACTTCTCATTCTCAAATAAGACAACGGGAAGCTCCATCTGAGTCATTGAAAAGCTGGGTGAGTATATTTGTGAGGTGCATGAACGACGGAGTCCTGGCATCCAGTTCCCTGAGTGGACCTGGAGGATGTCATAGAAGTGAAAGAAGGGGGCACCGGAAGACACTCACTGTGTGACCGTGCTCGCAGGAGCTCAGAAGCTGATCTCACGGAGGAGAGAGTAGAGCCGTGGTTGCCAGAGGCTGGGAGAACAAGGACTATAAAGGTGGGGAAAGTGGACCTGGGGTGGGGAGCTGTGGTTCGATTCAGGAAGGTGTTCTGATGAGTTCATGCACAGAAGGGTGACTGTAGCTACTAAAATGCTTCGAAATCCTTAGAAGAGAGGATTTGACATGTTCTTACCACAGATGAAGCACAACCATTTATGGTGATACTCTGCTGGTTTGATGATTGCACACGGTGTTTACAAGCATGAAAATATCATATTGTTCTCCTTAAATATGTTCTGGTTATGGATCAGTCAAAAAGAAGGCCAGAAGAATATGGAGGTTCAGCAGAACCACCAAGCCCCAACCCACACTGGTCTGAGAAGCAGAGCCGGAGTTCGAACCACCCTGGACTGATGCAAGGACCCTGCTCCCCACGGTATTGCAACACAGTGACTGCCTTTGTACTGTTGCCAAAGCTGTTGCACCCTGTTATGCATCCCCCAAAGCCTCTTTTTCCTGATAATAAACACAATCTCGGTTCCAGAAACTGAGATTTGTTCCCTTTATATGAGAGCTAGTTATGTTTTGTCCATTCATTGTAAAGGCCCACTTCCCACGCAAATAAATAATGACGTAGCTGTCTACATCCAGCCATGGGAAGATGCCCAGTTCCACTTCTTCTGTGGTGGAAGAGTGAGCTATGGCGCTAATAACAATGACTGCTTTTCAATTGTTTCAGTAAGTGAGACTCCCTCGTGATGAGCAGCAAGTCAGTTTCCTAAGAGCTGTCAAATCTAAAGGGCTGGAAAGGGCTGGGGACAAGAGGGCAGTGAGAATGAGTCAGTGGCTCTTGCTCAGCGTTGCTCTTCCTCAAGGGTGTGCTCCAAAGGCGCGGGGGTAGAAAAGACACTTTCACTGCATCCTGGCCTGGAAGCAGGAAGGGAGCCCTGTCATTAACAACCCTAAGACTTCCAGATTTGGGCATCGACTCCTTTACCACTCACTTATTCTACAACTACTCAAAAGACTTGTGCATGTTTGTTCACCGATTAGTTACTGCACTACAGCTGCACTTCAGGCTCGGGCCATGCTTGAAGGGAACAGGGAGACCCACACAGAGCTCACCTTCAAGGCGTGCATGGTCTGACAGTGACAGGGACATTCACATTGTCTTCTGTAACTCCTGGGACAAGATCTATGTTCTGGAAATAAAAGCAGTAGATTTATAGTTTCTTTACTCTTTTGGTAAATAGGAGAGAGAAAAGCCATTTTGTTCCTTGTCATCAGCTACAGCTCGAAACCAAAGTTAGTAAAGGATTAACCAGAAATGAAGACCAAAAAGCTAGTTATATTTGTAAAGTTTTGGCAGATTTATGGTCGGAAGCACATAAGATGCCCAAGTCAGGAGAGTAGAGAGTTAATTCCTAAAAGGCAGGTTTCCAGGGCAGAGGTAGGTTGTAGAAACTGGCTATACAGCAGCTCAGGGCTGCAGCAGGACAGGACAGGGCAGGGGCTTGGCCGCAGCAAGTGGGAAGGACTTGGTGGAGAAGATCACCCCAGAAGGAGTCGTGATGTGACTAACAATCAAGGGCCACATCCCGACTAGGAAATCAGGAAGGGAAGGGGTTGGAAAGGTGTACCTTGTTCTCACTGTCTTTCCTACCACGACTTTCTCATCTTGGGAATCGGAAGGCTTCCCGGAGAAAGTAATGTGTGAGTTGGATCTTGATAGGTGATGAGGGAATGAAAAATTATTTTCAAGAAGGAAAAAAATAGAGTCAAAGCAAGAAGATGAGACACAGGCTGAAAGCAGATCCTAAGAGACTTGATACATCATGGATAAAAGTTTGTTTTTTCTAGCAGGGCATGTTGAATGATTTACAACAGATGAATAACATGATCATATTTGCTTTTATAGAAGATCTATTTGCTGTAGGATGGGGGATGGATTGGAGAGGGGTCGATACTGGAGAAGACAAGGGTGATGTAGTAAAAATCAGGTAAAAGTTGATAGCCTTGATGGGGACCGCAGTCACAGAGATGGAGGTAGGAAGTGGCTTGGAATTAAATGTCTGATTAGATGGAAGAAATGTCTACAAGAAAGGAAAGCAGCAGGTTGATTCTTAGGAGTGACTGTGTGTAGCACTATTTTCCAGGACTAGAAACAAGGGAAGAAGAACAGGTTTGAGAGAAGAAAAGCTTTGGTCTAAGGCATAAGGAGTTCCATGCATCTCCAGGAAATCCAGGTGGACTTGCCATGGGTTACCTGGTTTGACTCAAGTTCGGGAGTGTGCACTGTCCAGGAACAGGAACTACATCTCATAGCTGTCATGATTTCATATTTGCCTAAATCCGTTGCATATAACAAGTATCCAGCAAAAATACAAATATGGCTGGTTGACTATCTAGTGGGGAAAAAAAAAACAAACTATTTATTTTTAAAGAAAGACTTCAGAAGCGGTACATAGTCCCATTGCTCCAGCTCCCCTTCATAACCAGCAAGGCACCCACTTGCTCTGGGTCCTGTCTTCTTCCACTGGAAAAGAGTCATTAATGCACCTTCCTTGGTGGAGACTGGTGGTCCAGAGATCAATACAATCTCAGTCCCTCTGAAAACTTGAGTTAGAAATGAACTGTATTGTTTTCCTGTTTTAATTAATTTGAAAATCATCCTATATTGTTCAAATGGCAACTGACTCATGCACAGTGGGCGTTTGGAAGTGATAAATGGAAAGTCTGAGGCTTTTCTCATTAATTAATTTGGCTGTGAAAATAAGCACTGGCCTACATTCCCAGGGAAACAAAAACAGACAAAAAATCCTCAAGACGCTGGGCCTGGTGGGGAACAGGATAATACTGCTCTGAGTAGAGGCTTACACTTGGAGGGGGGGTTGTCAAGAAATAGTTTTATGTATGTAATATGCAATGCATGATTTTCTTATTTTCCACATTTTCTACAATGAGCATAGGCTATTTTACAATAACAACTTTAAGTTGAAAAACTTCAAAATAAAAATGTTCAACATACATAGGCATCATATAAAATAAATAGAATGTGTATTTACAGCAGTAAGTGTAACCACCGAGATTAAAGTCCATGTTTGTTTTTTCTTTCTCTGTTTGAGACTGGTTTATTAAGACTCAATAATGTTATTTTCTGCTTTATTCTGTTGCCTAATAAACCAGGGATCTTTAGCTGTAAGCAAAAGAAAGAACTCAGAAGGAAAGTAGGGAGCAAGGCAGGGATCGTTCCACGGATCCCACAGGACAGTGCTCAGTCTTCTCTTAAGGCAGCTGTGAGTCTACCCCAGCCCCACCCACCCAGCTTCCGCCCACTTAGGAAAGGAAGTTCTGCTCCGCCCCTTGATGACCATGCTTCTGCTTATGGCCAGGGCACAGTGGGACAGCTTGCTAACTATCTCAAGCAGATCGGGTCCAAAAGACCTTGGTCATTCTCCAAAGGAGGTGTCAACCTTAATCCCACAGGAAATGAAGCAGATGCTAAAGAGGCATAAACAGCAGAGGTCTGCCATGAGGAAGAATTCTCCTCTGCACCTTTATTAGGTATAATTAGGTATACCTTATTAGGTATAATTTATGAAAAACCGATAAACTTTCCACCCGATCTCTCATTGCACTGCTAAAGTACTTTATGAGATTATTCTTTCTTTGTGCCTCTCTTCTACTTCAATTTATCAAAAGAGGGGCAAACATGGTGGTGGCCCAGGAAGATGTACGACTGGAGGATGAGCTGAGAAATTTGGGGGAATGGACTAGATTGGAGAGGACAAGGAGCAGGTTCAAGGTGAAATGAGCCACTGGGCATAATTGCAAAGGGCAGCTGGGTGTGTTAAAGAATGGAGAACTCTTCTCTCTCTCTCCTGGAGGCCACAATTAGAGCTAGTGGTGGAAGTTCAAAGGAAGTATACGGTATCTCAACCACTGGAGAACTTGTAGACAATTGGATTTAGCCCTCTCTGAAAAGTTGGCAGCCCCTATTTCAAAGCAGGAGCAAAGGTCAGGTTATGCAATCTTTCTCCAAAGCCTGAGCATCTGTGGGCTCCTGAGCCTGTTTGCAACCCTCATACACATCCTGCTGAGGGAGATTCCTTGCCTGTTGCAGCTACTTGGTCATATCCTGTCTGGGCCTCGGCCTCTCCTTTTCAATTAGTTTGCCTGCAAACCAGTGTTTGGGGAAGGAGTCCCAAGGGCGACTCACTGCAGGAGAATGTGGGGATTTCCTTGCCTGAGTCTAGGAGAGGCAGGAAAAGGCACAGCAGGTTAGAAGTTAGAATTTTTGAGACTGAATTCCAGCTTTGTCACTTACACACTGTGGAACTGAAAGAAGTCCACTTGAGTTTTATTATTTTATTCACATATTAAGCATAGATGTTGATAACAATAAGCAGCTTATTGTTTTAAGTTGTCATCTGAGTCTTGTTAATGTGCTATATTATTTATGTGCATTATTTCACCTAATCTTTCCGATAATCCCATCATTAGAAGATTTTATGATTCCTACTTCACAGATAAGAAAACTGAGGCTTAGAGAGATAAAAGTATTTGCCTGGATGTTGGACTAATATCAAAATCAACCTTGCCTGTAAGCTGATGGCATTATAGTGCCAGCCCACTGTGGTCTAAATCAAACAAGCCAGTACCTATCCTACTGGACCGAGCAGAGTTTGTTTTGTGATCGGGACTCAGGCAACATTCATTCTCGTGCATGTACCATCCTCGTGACTCTCTCTAAAGCATCCATCTTTATGTGCTGGGCCCGTCTGATTTCATCCTCAAGCCGGTGTCAAGATAATGAAAGCAGGCCCAGGTGCTGCTCTGTGACTTCTAGTTCTCTTTTGGGAGCAAAAGCACTTTTCTCTAACATTTTACTCAGCACAGTAAAGCCATGGTCTCACTCTAAGCTGGTCACCTGAGAAAGCAGATGGACGCCATTAACTTGAGGATCAGCAGAACACGCTTGGCTTCCTAAGTCTGTCTTTTACTCACAAAAAGTAAGGAGGTTCTGGGTGCTGAGTGGATGACTGATATCTTGCCCATTCCACTCTTTTACTGATAAGAAGCCCAACGTTCAGAGGGGTCAAATAATATGCTCAGAGTCTGAGGCCAGAGGCAGGGACTCACAGAAGAGCACAGTGAGAACAATCAGCAGAGGGAACCCCAGGGCCGAGACAAGGCAGGGGAGGACTGAGGACTGTAGCTCACCTTGCTACCTGTGGAGTAGGAAGGTCTCCCACAGCACCAAGGCCTGCATTCACCTCGAAAGATTCCGATTTTCTGGGGCTCAAGGCAGCCTGGGCATCGAGATTTTTTTCAAAGTATCCCAAGCTATTTCAGTGGGCTGCCAAGATCAGAACCGCTAACGTGCAGGAGGAGGCCAGAGCTGACCAGCTGGACAGGGAGACAGGAGTTTCCCTGCCTCCTCCTTTGACTTCTGGATAATGGCTCCCCTTCCGGAGTCGGTCGAGTTTGGGCAGGATGACCCTGAGTTGAGCGGAGTGGCAGGTACTTCGCACCGTGTTTGAACCACGGCTACAAAGTAATGGCACCGCTATTTTACAGATGAGGAAACCAGGACCCTGACACCCTGCTGTCCACATCCTGTCCATCAGCTGGAGCCATCAGGAGTGGATGACTGATATCTTCCTCTGAGAAACCGTACTGTGAGAACAGGGTCAGCCAAGAAGGAGGGCGCTAGAAAGGCCAGCGGAGGGCACCTCTCCCCGCCGCCCGCATTTCTGTCCTCCTAGGCCTCTCACGGGTCTCACTCGGCCTGTGTTCACCCCACTCCAGCGTCCTAGGAGAGCAGGAGAAGGGGTGCAGGAGCCAGGACCTGTGCTCATCTCCGAGAAATCACAGGGGTGGGACAGCACCGTGGCCTTGTGACCTGGGAGCCCTGCTGTCGGTCTGGTCTCAGCATCTCCGCTGCGGTGTAACTTTGAACAAGGTCCGGCTAGCCTCGATTTCCTTGTCTGTAGCATAGAGAGGTTGGACCAGAGCCTACAGGTCTCAGACTTTTCAAAGACTCAGGTTCAGGTAGATGAGGTGCAGGAAGGGAGCAGACCACCAGGGGGTGGAGGAGATGCCCAGCCAGGCCCCGCCCACTGAGCATCACCTACCATCACCTTGGAGACGTGGGGCGGGGTCTCCATACTGTCAGAGCTTCCGGCTTGGTCTTTAAAGGTGCTAGTTTGGTGTTAATAACAGTCACAAACTCATTCAAAGTACACAAAACAGCACTGTGCTCTGAGTTCGGTCTGTAGGCTGTTTCTCGGGATCTGTAGACTGCATGGTCTCTCAGGGCCTTACTTTCACATTCTATGGTTTCTAAATGGGCACGATGTGCGCGTACCAACACCCCACGACGGAAGTGGCCATTATGTACCGCACTAACCAAAAATAATAAACGGAGGGAACAAGTGACCTCATACTGTAGATACTAATCAACATTTCAGCGCTAACTGAATTCTCCTTAGGAAAGAAATCTAAACGGCACTGTCTTTGTCATGAATTCCTAGCACTATGGTATCCCTTCGTACCTGGGTCCCCAGAGAAAATGTACCTCTTTCCAAATCTGACAATCCCCATTGGAAAGCCAGAGACGGCCCACTTTTGGAGAAATGGCGCCCTCTTCTGGAATACTGGTGCAAGGCAACAACTTGGTGCTGAGCTAGTTTCATACTTGGAAGAGTGGATTTGTTTGTTTTCATTTGAAATAGATTTAATGAAGAATAATAAATAAAACCTACATGCATATTTATGGAAGGCTTGATGTATGTTGGGCAGAAATTGGGCTTTCATGTATCCATTTGGGAGTAATTACTCTTAATCTATAAAAAGAAGCCCAGGATAACAGCAAGGAAGAAAACATTTGTTACTTCAACTGACAGCAATCTGGACTGGCCAGACAAGGAGAGGAAGTTGGAGTCTAGGTCTCCAGTGTCCTAGAAAGTCAGATTCTTCACAATAATGTAACCCAAGTTGATATGTTTTAATAATCACTTCCACTGCATCTCTTTAAAAAACCCTCACACTAACTCTCCAAGGCTGTTATTTCCATTCCTCCACAGAGCAGGAGGATGAAGCCCAGAGTCCAAGGGAACAGGCCAAGGCTCCATAACGGAGACAAGTGAAGGCAGGTTTCTGAACCTCTTTCTGAGCTTCAGTTTCCCCACCTGTGAAACACAGATAAAAATAGCATCAGGGGGCTGGGGATTTAGCTCAGTGGTTCTAGCGCCTGCCTTGCAAACACTAGTCCAGGGTTCGATCCCCAGGAACCACATACAACAAAGCTGGGTGTGGAGACTCACACCCACCAGCAATCAGCACCACATACCACAGTACCGGGTATGGTGGCTCACGCCTATAATCCCAGCACTGGGGAAGCAGAGGCAGGAGGATTGCTATGAGCTGAGGCTGAGCTCAGGGCCAGCTTGAACTACAAAAATGAGACCCTGCCTCAAAAATATAAAAAATAACATCAGTGTTCACAGCAAAGACTAAGTGAGAAATGCACGTGAGCACATCGTGTGCTGACTGACCCCATGTGAACCCGGTGCCCAATGGAGACTACGACCATCCCAATGAGTAGAGCCCAGGGCTTTCAAATCCTGATCCTGCTCCTGTTTCACTATGTGGGTCGGCATGTCAGTAGTCAAAGGAGGAGCACAGAGGGGCTGGGATTAGTCCTGGTGAGCCCGGAGCCCTGTCACTCTGGTCTAGAGTGTTTGAACATCCGTGGCTTTGCCAACAGCTGATCTTGGGTTGCACCATATAAATGGATCTATGTAGGATTCAGTCCATAGTTGGCTGGCTGCAAGGCAGGGTATCATGCAAAGGTGAGGCAGATGAGAAACAGTCCATGGCAGCCAGAAAGGCAGCAGAGGAGTGAAGTATTGAAGCAGCAGCAGCAGCCTTCGCTTGCCTGTCCCTTTTATCCCTTCCAGATTACTTGCTCTTTGGGTGATGCCTTCCCATTATCCACACCCAGGAGGATGGCAGACCCATCAGTGGACCCATTTAGTAATTACACCGCCTTAATCCCAGCATCTCATCCTTAATCTCAGCAGTACACATCTGAGATCCAGCCACCTGGGAAGCCCCACTTGTGACCACCCTAGGCTTTGGGGAGATGTCCAGACAAGAGCCATAGAAAGAAGGCAACCAAACTGGATGACATGGGGAGGGGTAGTCAGTGAAAGAGGAGAGGCAGCTGGAAAAGACCGAAAGATCAGGGGGTGACCTGTATGGACTGGAGAAGACAAAGCAGCTGCACCCACACAGGGTGCTGGAGGTCCCACCTCGGGGCAGGTGTAGGTTCCGGGTTCCCTGAGGTAAGGACACAGTGAAGTGGGAGACTTGACTGCAGAGCTTGAGCCATGAGCGGACTCACATGTACCTGGTAAAGGACAGCTGTGCCAGGTTGTCTCCTGGCAGCTCCATACCGCTGGGCCCTCAAGGTTCTGCCTTGTACTGTGGGGATTGGAAACTTAGGAACTGTGCCTGGCAAAATCCCCCCTTCCAGAACATATTCATTTCCTAGGGCTATTATAACAAACAGTGTCATAAACCGGACCTCAGAGATAGCAGGAACTTATTTTTCTCAGTCTGGGAATTCTAGAATTCTAAGAGCCAGGGGTCAGTAGGGCTGGTTTCTCCTGAAGCCTCTCTCCTTGGCTTGGGCACAACCACTTCCCTTCTTTGTCCTACTCTCCTCCTTTGTAAGGATATCATCTTAAGGGATGAGGGCCCATTCCTATTCTCTCACTTCACCTCAGTTACCTCTTTAAAGGTCTGACTTCCAAATAAAGTCACAGTCTCAGGGACTGGGGGTCAGGGTTTTGACATAAGAACCTCGAGGGACACAGCTCAGCCCAGAACCCCGAGTCTCTGGGTCTGAGGCATCGTGCAGTGTCTGGACGGTGGAGGGCAGCTCTGGGCTTTGGTATATGGTGGATGTAAGGTCTCCCCTGGCTGCCTCTTCCTACAAGTCCTCTTAAAAAGCACAGCCTCGGGACGAATGATCCCTCTTTGCTCTTCCTGCTCCTGACCTTGTTTTCTTGACCTCCCAACAGCTCTGTAAGTTCTAATTTCTTATCTAAAAGGCTTTTCTGTTTAGAATTCTATGGTATTTCCGGTTTGAGCTATAACTTGAAGGTTACAATAGCTGTTAAGTGGTGAAGATCCTTGTATCCCCTGTCACCTTCTGGGCCCCAGACCATAGAACTGCAGCCAGTGCATGTACTCACTACACAGAGACGCTCCTTGGACATGAGCTTTGCCCCACACCAAATTCTCCCTAATGTTTCACTTTGGAGAGCAGTTGCCCAGAGCTCAGTTGTCTTGGCTCCTCCGTTTACCGGCTCAACCACTCTGGACAGCTTCTTCTCCCCAGGATGCCTCCTCTAACTCAGCCGTACAACGGAAATCATGTTGTAGTGCTCCCTGCGGCGAAGTCCAAACCCAGGGATCCGCGTGCAGTTCTCTTAGGTCAAGCACAGTCTGAAAACATGAGAGGGGAAGTCCAGTGAATGAACACCGCAGATGTTTTAAAGAGCTTCATAAAGGGACTTTTATAACCGTTCTGTTATTATTTTTCTTCACTTCTCACTGTGCCTAATTTACAAATTTTACCATAGATGAGTATGTCTAGGAAGATATCATAGGATTTACCATTATCCATCTACGGGAGGTCTAGAACTCTGGCCCTTGGAAAAGTAGGACTACAGGTGTTTGTTTTGAGACCTCATTAAACTAGCATGTGCAGACGACTTTGCATAGCGCCTAGCACTCAGTGAGTGCTCCCTGCAGGGAGACTCGGGGAGCTGCCCTCCAGCTGCTGCAGGTCTGCACGAGGGATTCCTGGTCTCTCTCCAGCTGTAACCATCTCCTCCAGGTGACAAAGGGCTAGTGCTCCATTCCTTCACAAGTTCTTTTCTCTTGCAGAGCCCCAGGGCGACTGTGGCGGGCTCTACTGGAGCTATCTGAGGCTGTGAGTCAGGGCGCCTCCTCCTTCTCGGAGGTGACTCACTCACCCCGGGTGTGCGGTCCACACATGGTGTGGGGGTGGCACCTCCTCGGGGAGGGACTGCCGCTCCCTGGACAGCTTGTTTGGAATCGAAGGCTGCTCACCAGCAGACACGACAGCAGATGCACCAAGTGATTTCTCTTCATGTGCGCTCCGGGCTCCTTCCGGAGAGAACAGATTTTCCTTGAAAAGATGCTGAACATAGGAAGGAGGAACACCATTTTTCCTGTACCCTGGGCCTTTCTCCGGTTGGTGAAAAGTCAGAACCAACCGGTTCTCACATTCAGATGTAAAAAGAGACAGTTCCTGAAAAGCTGATTGTTGCGTGACCTTGGAGACTGAGTCCATTTCAGTGAGGTGATAATAGACATTTCATCAAGATTCTACAAGTGAGTAACCTATTATTTCTCTGCTCATCCCCCGAGGGTGCTCTGTGAAGCCGGGCCTCAGCAGTGTGCCCAAACACCGGGGACAGGGCCTGTGCTTTGGGCAGGTTTGGGCAAGTTAGCCAACCTCATGCCATTTCCTCACCTATAACGTGGAGCCACCAAATAAGACCCACCTGTGACCATTGACTGATCTAACACTGCAGCACTCCAAGTGGGGCCCTAGACACAGCTGGTTTATAAACTGTTACTAGCCTGTTATTAGGCACCTAATAAGTGCAGAAATTGAAGGTGACCATTCAGGTGCTTGTAAAGCAACTATGCTTAATCACAAGCTTTTATTATTATATTTCACAAAAGCATCATTCTGTCATAAATTTTAAGAAATGCCATCAGTTAAAAACTATCATATCTAAGAATCACTAATAACATCTCATCTAATGCAGATATATTCCGGCATTGGCTTATTAAAGTATATATTATTTTGTTACAAATACCTTTCTCTTGTTCCTCCTGTACGGTTGCTTAGGAGCTTAGTGTGTTAATAGAGTGATTTTTAATCTGAGAATGTTTAACCCTATTTAAAATATTTGTTATTAAACGTAAGTGTTCTGAAGTTGAGGACCTTAGACGTAGAGTCTTGGACCTGGTCGTGGGGTGGAGTGAGAGAGCCTTGGGTTCGGGTTGCTGGGAATCGGCAAGCAGGGTCCTTGGCGCCCGGTGGCCTCTGGGTTCTGCTGTGGGAGGAGCCCCAGAGGAGGATGTGACTGAAGGCAGGATTTCCCAAGGAACGCAGCATCCTAGAGGGCACATGACGGTTCTATAAGATCAGCTCATGATGTACTGGGCCAGAGCTACTATTGCACTAGTAAAATACTCATCAAAATTATTTTCAAAGTCCCCTGGTTCAGGGTGGGAGGGAGGGAGGGACTGCTGGTGAGACGGGTTTTTCCTGGGGAGAAGACAGTGTCCTAAACTCAGACAGCTGTGATGGTTATTTGACTCTGGGCGTATCTTGAAAGCAAGTGGACTATGTACCGTAAAGGAGGAATCATACATAATGAGAACTATATCTTAACATCGTTACTAACACCCTTGTTGGGGAAACGGCAAAGGTTGGGGAAACAGAGAAGGTTGATGGCCTGGCAGTGTTAGAAGACAGAAAGCAGATGTTCCAGGCTCAGTGCTCTTTAACATCCACGTGCGGAGGCCTGGTGCGATGGGATGGCCCTAGGAGGCGGGGCCTGAGGAAGGTGATTAAATGTAGAGTAGGCCCCCCAGTGGAACCTCTTGAAACCAGCGCCCTCCTGTGAGCAGCAGGAGCTCCTTCTGCCTACATACATCCCAAGGAAATCCCTCACACAGACACACGTGTGGAGAAGGCACCATTCAGAAGTCCCCGGCACGCTATCCTAGACTCCCATATTTGATGCTGGCCTTCTGAGCCTCCCCACTGAGGAGCCAGTGTGGGGGTGGGGGCGTGTCAAAGCCTCCTGTGCCTTGGATGTTGTTGTGGCAGCCTGTGAGGATACGAAAGTCACTGTAACCCTGACTGTGTTGCACAAATGTGCGGAACAAAAGCACATAGCAAGGGCCAGGGATTTAGATTAAGTGGTATCACTCCTACCTTGGAACTATAAGGGCCCGAGTTTGAGCCTTGTTATCAGGAAAAAAAAAA
>PVIR01025523.1:0-19085 GCA_004026965.1 Petromus typicus | reverse complement strand
TGAGTCCTTGTGCTTGCAAAACAGGCGCTGGAACCACTGAGCTAACTCTCGGGGTGGGGTATTTCTTATCAGTATTGCTTTCTATAGGTGTTGTAGGATGGAGATTTTGAGAAACATCTCGAAGTCCAGCCAAACTCTAGGAGTAGCTTCTAGGCTTTGAAATGTTAATTCCTTGCTGGAAGGCTTTTAGGGTAAGGTGTAACTTCCCAAATGGCCAAGGGCTTGGTGCAAATATTCGCTTCCCTAAAAAAAAAAAAAAAAAAAAAAATTCACTTCCCTGATGGAATAAGCGAAAGCCAAATTTCTGCTATTTTATTTTCCTTCTGACTTATGGTGTCGTTTTATGTACCCCTTCACTAGACATAATCCTCTGATATAATGCAAGATAGAAAGGACAGTGTTGAAATACTTTCAGCCAGGGAAATCAGAACCCTAGAGAAGTTACCCTAACTCTAGAATGTTCCTTAAAGGAAGCACGAAATCCAAGAGACAAACACATTACTTATGTAGCACTTACTCTTTTACCCCATGGTAGTTACTCAAAATTTATGATACAGCAGCTGAATGTTAGGAAAAGAAAGAAAGAAAGAAAGAAAGAAAGAAAGAAAGAAAGAAAGAAAGAAAGGAAGAAAGAAAGGAAGAAAGAAAGAAAGAAAGCCAACAGGTGACAAGAATGTGAGAATTTTTTTCTGCCCTTTTTGTTGCATTTTCAGGTTTATTTAAGCTTGCCAACTGGATCACAAATTTAGTAAAGACAATACAAATAGGTTTGGCAGTATGACCAAGATTTGGGAGATCATCCTAATATTTCATAGAGTTATTCTTTTCATTTTACTTAATAGCCTACATATGTCATTGGCTACATGTGTTTTTTGTACAGGGAAGGATGGTATTCAGGTAGGGCCAACAAGAATTAGTGAAGAGAGTATATTATAATCATACAAAATATAGCAGTAGGCTGCCCTGAAAAGAAGTTGTCACCCCGCTGGTAGGGAGGTCCTATGGTGAGATTACACACATTTTCTATAATAATGTTAGCATATATAAAAGGAGTGTATCCATCACCTAATCTGAAAGGTGAATATGTGACAATCCTTGAGTGTGCTTCTGTTTCGGGACCTTTCCATTTCTTCTCCAACACTGTGGTGTCAGTTAGCCTAATACAATGGGTGTTTATCTTCACAGTGAGTTTTTTCTTCTTTAGCCACCACCTGACACACCTTAAACACCAGCTGATGGTTGCTCACAACCCTGTTTTTCTATCTCCTATTTTGTTGTGGTGACTCAGGACA
Source organism: Petromus typicus (assembly GCA_004026965.1). NCBI lineage: Eukaryota > Metazoa > Chordata > Mammalia > Rodentia > Petromuridae > Petromus > Petromus typicus. The sequence goes on along the minus strand of PVIR01025523.1, from coordinate 17,793 downwards.
TTTAGGCTGTTAAAAAATAATGCTATCAATTGAAATACAATAGATTGGCTGGTATATCAACAGAAAATTTTATTTTTCACAGTTCTGTACCTGAGAAGTCCAAGTTCAAACTGGCACTTGATTTAGCATCTTTTGAGGGAGCTTCCAGGGGTAAAGCAGCTCTCTGAGACCCCCATGAGAAGGTCAGTACTCTCTTCTGGATTTGTACTTGTCAGCCCTCTAGATGAAAAGAGTCAGTCGGAAACAGATGTGTGGTGATGCAGAGGGATTTATGAGATAGGGTCATATCAAACAAAAGACAGAAGAATCCCATATGGCCTTCTGTATACTAAAGAGCTAAAATCCCAGTAGCAGTCAAAGGTAGGAGGTCAAAACCCTTAAAGCTCACTGTAGAATCGTCAGGGAAAGTCTGGATTGGGAGGCTGAAGAGTCTATGTTATCTGGTGACCAGACACAATGGTGAAGACTGGAACTTTTCCAACAAAAAGGAGGCATTTATTTCTCTTCCTTTGATTGTATCCAAACCACAAGTTTATTGGTTGGCATTGCCCCTAACCAGAGTGTGTCTTCACCCTCAGTTTGCTGGCCAACCCATCAATCACTCTCACACACACCTAAAATTTATTCATCTGCTCAGCAGTTCTTGCTCAAATCAGGTTGGTGTGATCACAGGACAGAAAGGCCTTCGACTTCCACCATTTTGTTAGACTTGGAGTGAAAAGGAATGACTTTTAGTCAGAGTAACATCTGTTCAGGATTAGGCACATTTTGATTAGTTTAGCAGTGAAGAAGACCAGGAAAAGTTAGACAGAAAATCCTCAAGGAGCCAGCATTTGAAGACAGATTTTCTTTGCGAGGTTGCTCAACAGTCATACCCTTAGCACATGATACTTCAGTTTTTCAGAAGTTGTCATAACTTTCTATGTTCTGGGACAGAGGTGAGTATAGGAAGAAGTGGGACTTAGTTTTTATATGCAAGTGAAGTAGGAAAGAAAACTCAAATGAGTTTCTGGTCCCGCCAACACACAGAGAAGCACAACAGAAGAATAACGAAAAATATTGCCAAGCAGACTTCAATTCAATAACTACTTTTTAAGAACCATAAAGGTAATTTTAAAGCTTATTCACCATTAGTACTTCGATCCAAAAATGTACCAGCAAAGAACAGGACCAACAGAAACTGATGCAACATGGATGCCTCTTCTCCAGGGAACTCTTTTCTCTGGTCACAAAGAAAAAGAACTAAGAGAAATTTTCATCAACATTAAAACAGTCTTCCTTTTAGAAAAATGGATGCAGGACTCACAATTGAACTGCCCGATGTAAACTGAACAAATCCTAGAAACTGAGGGAGAGTTTGGTATTTTATGTTCAAACTTAGTTTTATTTCTTCAACAGGACTCAAATATTTTCATTTGTTATGACATTAAATGGATGTAGACATTTGCTTTTGAAAGTATTATTTATAGTGTGCACGCTGATTTGAGCAATGAGCTTTTCAAAGTGATTTGGTCCATTTATTTCTCTTTCTTTGCTTTTGTTTTTCTTACTGTGTTTCTTATCTCTTCTTTTTATATTCAGCTACTCTCTGAAAATGTCTGATACGGGTGAAGGTGCCCTGTTGGTTTCTTTTATCAATCTCTCTACTTCTCTCTGTTGATCTCCAGAGAATAGTTTGCATCTTTTTTCATCATGTGAATCTACCATTAGTTACAGAGCTTTATATGCATTTCACAGTGAATATTGATTATTTGATAAACGAATCTATGAACTCATTTTATATAAAAGTGTGGGAAGTTAGAGAGTTTCTTGTATATGAAACTTAGTGAAGTAGATTGTTCTGGTTCTATTTCTGCATAATGAATTATATACAAAATTTTAGTATAAATTACAAATTATAAGCTACACTTATGATTTAGGGGAATGGGAACAAGAGATGAGGAGAAATAGAGGGAGAGGAGCAGAAAGGGCATAAAAAGAAGAATTAACATGTGTTATGTATGTGGAAGGATGTCTTACAAAGAATGTAACCATATCCTGCAGTAATGCAGTAATAAAACTAATAATTTTAAGAAAATGGAGCAACAACTGCAATTTTGTGGACCACTGATTTACTGAGGGCTTCACAGGAGGACTTGAATACACCTTTCCATGTATTCAACATGTACATATCTGTTTGGATTTCATTCCAAAACTGGTCAGAGCTCAGTAGCCATCCTGTGCGTTCTCTAAGTTTGTCAGACATTTGCATGATGACGCACATCTACCAGATGCTGAGGGCTGCCGTCTCCTCGATTTCTAGGTCCAGACCTGCTCAGCTGCTCTTCGGTCATACTCCACTGGATAGCAGAGGTTCAGGAGAAGGAAACACACACTGTAGGGGGCTAATGTGAAGAATTTGCAAGTATTATGTATTTGAACATACATATGATAATACATCATACATAAATATATTAAATGTGTATTTTGCAGTATGTGTATGTTCAGACACATAAATGTATACATATGTATACACATATACACACATATCTGTACATGTATATTCAAATGTATGCATATGTACACACATACTCACATAAATATATATGTGAAAGTGAAAACATTCTGCATATTTAGCTTCACTTTCAGTAATTAGATCTACACCCATGATATCTAAAACAGAAAACATTTCTTAGAAAGACAAATGTTAATATGATAATATTAACACGTGCTAATATTTGCCAATTAAGTTGGTATACCATTTTAGTCTTGGCAACCACACTTCCTTAAGGGCCCATAGTGATCAAATTGTGATTTTTTATTTTGAATGCCTCTGTCATTGCCATTTTCACTTTCATAGTGCCTACTTCTAGCCCCTAGATATATGATGTATATACAAATATAGTGCAATGCACATTACATTAGATATGCTATTATATTCCATTTCTTTCTAAATTGTTCAAAGGGAAAAATAAGTCCAGGTGTTTCGAATCTTATTCCACTGAGGCTCATCCATGCATCTTCTATATTTTCTCCCTTTAAAACTTATTTTTCCATACCTATGCTTATGAGCTTAACAAAATACTAGCATTTCACTTTGCACTCATACGAATTCATTTTATTTTGGTTTATTTTAAACATTTCTCTAATTCAGCAAATACATTTTTAATAGGACAAAGTAGAAACAAGTAACAAATCAGGTAAAAATTAATTGTGTACAATGACACAACAGAGCTTTGCAAATTAGTCTCTAATTACTTTGTGGTCCTCCTATGAATAGATTCCAATCTATATGGCTTGATTCTCCTGGGTGTTTCCTTTGGCTGATGACATGCCTTTTATGAAGAATTTTTTTTTGGGGGGGGAGGGGGTTGGTACCACAACTAACTTTTGTGCCTTTGCTTAAATCCTAGCATTTTTATGAAATCCTGGATACTGTTTACCAGGATGGGAAACAGTTCCTTCTTTCCAAAACTTCCTAAATAGCTTTCATTAGTTTTTATAGCTAGTATATTTTTTTAAATCCCTGATATTGAAAAGAAAGGCTTTTTTCTTTGTGAAAATATTGCTTCTGATTAATTGAAGGTATGATTTGTAACTATAATTCGTGAAATTCTCAATAGATATTTCAATGAATAGAAAAATGTATCAAAGAATCAGTGGTGGAGACTGTTTTTTTCTTTTGGTGTTAGAGTAGCTGAGAATAGAAGAAAAAACTTGGGAGAAGGTGCAGTGAGGAGCGTGGATCTATGGTTAGGTAGAATCATTGCCTGTGTTCTTAGAATAGGAACACTTTCTCCTAACATTAGGTGGTAAAATCTTCTCACTTACACCTAAAATTCCAAGGTGCAAGTTAAAAGTTATTGAAAATGATGAACAATTTAAGCATTTGTAAATAAAATGACAATGTACAATTTACCTAAAGTATTGTGCAAAGCATTTTCTGAATGTTCTAAATATAAATTTTTCATAATCTGCAATAGGCTTAGATTGTAAAAGCATTTTGTATTCTGAGAAGCATATGTTGAAGTTATTATAAAACATTCTTCTGTAGTATTTTTGAACAAATGATGATAAAATGCAACAAGAGAGTAAATAATCTAAAACACTTACTTAAATTATATTTAAGTTTCATAAAGTGTTTAATGTGTACTACTTTGTAGTATGTACACTGTTTATTATTGTGCAGAGTGGTGGTGAAGGCCTGTGAGCCCAGGAGGATCAGAGACCAAGGCCAGCCTGACTACATTGGGAGTTCAAGGCCAGTTTGGAAGAGGCTTTCTCAAAAATAGAAAAAAAGAAAGAATAACCACAACCTATTATAGATGGATTGAGTAAGTTAGAAACATGATATTTTTATACTGCTAGCTGGAACAGACAGAAATAATTTTAAAATATTATTCAGAAGCCTTTAAGAAGTCTTTAACATTGACCAGAATGTCTCACTTAATTCTAACATAACCCATTTTCAATCTGCAGGTTAAATGATTTTTTTCCCCCTATTTCTTTAGGAAGTTCCATGGTCTCTCAAAGGCAGACTGAAGTGGAAATTTCAGTGAGTTTCTACTCAGAACCGTGTAACCATTGGGTAGTATCTAGAAAGTAAGTATCAATAGGGCGTGGAGTAGTGAATTGAAACGTGTTAAAATTTCATCAGTGTATAAGGTCCTATAGCTGAGTGTGTGTGTGTGTGTGTGTGTGTGTGTATTAGATACATGGGCAGGAATTATGAGATAAATATGTTCCAATGTGTTCAAAGGGTTCGTGTGTAGGGGAGGCTCGAGCATTCTGAGGGGAATTTATGACAATCGATCTTTTTTTTAATTGAAATCTTTATTGGTACATTACATATACACATCATGATTGCATTCAATAATGAGAATTTGTACCAGTATATGACACAATTTAATTCTCATTTTTGCCATAGCCCTACTCACCCTACCACCCCCACCCCCATATACATAAACTTTGTTTCCTTTCTTTTTGTTATAGTCTCATTATTTTCCCCCTTCACCCCATTTCACTTTGAGTATTTTCTATTTCACAATATATAGCATACATTCTAGAACTCATTTACATCTTTATTTTCTCATACCAGAGAAAAGATACAATATTTAGCTGTCTGTGACCTATTTATTTCACTTATGGGAATGTCCTCAGGTATGTCCATTTAAGTATAAATGATTCAAACTTATCATTTTTTATAGCAGAGTAATACTCCATTGTGTAGAAGAACCACAACATTTTTATCCAGTCTCCAGTTGATGGACATTTGGGTTGTTTCCAAGATGTAGCCATCACAAACTGAATGGGACCTCCAATCCTAGCTTTTTGAGGAATTTCCAAACTGATTTCCACAGGAGTTGTACGAGTCTACAGTCCCACCAACAGTAGAGAAGGGTTCCTTCTTCTCTGCAGCCTCGCCACCAATTGTTGTTGGCTAATTCCAAAATGACAGTCATTACTTGTGGATTGAGATGAAATCTTAATGTTATTTTAGTTGGATCTCTCGAATGACTAGTGATGTTGAATATTTCTTCATATGCTTCTTAGCTACTTTTATTTCTTCCTCTGAAAAGTGTGTTTGTTTCAGATGCTCATTTTTGAATTGGGCCTTTCAATTTGGGTGCATTGCTTTTTTAAAGTCCTTTATATATTCTAGATAGTAGCCCTTAGTCTGAGAGGCGACTGGTAAAGATTCTTTGCTGTATTGTTGGTTGCCTTTTCACCTTGCTGGTGGTTTCTTTTGCTGTGCAGAAACCTCTCAATAGGATGAGATCCCATTTATCTATTTCTTCTACCAGTTCTTGTGCTATGGAGGATTTGTTCATGAAATCTTTCCCCAAACCAATATCTTCAAGAGTTTTACCTAACCTGTTTTGTAGCAGGTTTAGTGTGCCTCTTTTAATAATTAGGTCCCTAATCCACTTTGATTTTATTTTAGTACACTGTGAAAGAGCTAGTTCTAGCTTTAGTCTTTGGCAGGTTAAAGTCCAGTTTTTCCAGCACTATTTGTTAAAGAGGCTATCGTTCCTCCACTGAGAATGTTTGGTTCCTTTATCAAAAATGTGATAGTGTGTCTGGAGTTGTTTCTGGATCTTCTAATTTACTCCACTGGTCCTCAGGTCTGTTGTTTTGCCAGGACAATAGATATTTTACTGTAATAAGATATTTTATTTAAATCTTCACTATGTATTTTGATGACCTCTCATTGAACCAATATTTATAGGATTTTCTGTCAGATATAAACACTAGTTACCCTAACATTACTCAACCTATCAATAGGCCTGAGGCCATGTGGCTTCTCGCTATTCTTTGAAGAAAATAGTGACCACAAAAGTAAAGAGTTTGAACTGATTTGGGACATCTTGGCAGCTGGATCAGGGCTGCTGAAGGTATGAGGAAGGTCTTCTAGAACTACTTCATAAAGTGCCAAGAAGGACAGAATCTATTTGAAGTATTTTGAGGGAAATTGATAGGAATATTGTTTTACTGCAGTGTTTTTTAAATTTAAATATTCACTGGTTTCTGAACATACCTCAGACATATAACTTAATTGACAATATTTTACATATTAGAGTAGTTTTGCTACATGTATACATTGTATACAATCAAATAACATATGCATTACTCATACATTTTGTTTTCTTGGTTGTGGGAACATTCAAAATCCTACCTTCCATCTGTTTTGAAGTACTCAATACAATATTACTAGCCTTGACTACAAAGTCATTTTAGAATGCCCTTTTCTGCTTTTCAACTTCTTTTATCCATCAGAACTTTCAAATCTATGCTTCATATCAATCTATATTGGCTAGTTTATAAATGTTTAATTCAAAAGCATCTAGAAATTTGCTGCTAAGTAAGGTTTAAGGATTAAACCATAACAGCATACATAATTATAATAACAAGGCAGATACCAACTTTGATAATTATCATGCTTGATAAAGCCTACCCCAATACTGCACTGACTGCATGGAGCCCTGCCTTGCGCATCTATTTTTATTCATTGTTTGTTAGTCTGATACATAATGTTCACATCCTTGGAGGACTTGGTACATGTATGAAATATTGTTTTCCTTCCTCTTTTCTTTCTTCCATCTTCCATCTTCCATCTTCCATCTTAATATCAAGTATTTCTCATTTGAGAAAGATATTGCAAATATCAATTATCTCTCTTTTATTTTACCCTGCATGATAGAGTTTCTCATATGAGAGAAACTAATTCATTTACATGCATGCTCTGCCTTCGCATTTGGTGATCATGTGGAAGGTAGTTTCTACTTTCTTGATTGTCTACAGGTGAAGAAACTGAGGCTTAAAAAAGCTGAATGTATGGGCTAATTAAATGCCAATAAAATGGAGACAAATGCCAGCACAACTGGCTCTGATCTATAAGCACAGCTCAGACATGTGATGTTACACAGCCTGCTCATTAACCTATGCAGTCTTCATAGTTTAAATTTCTAATATGTATCAGGCACTGTGTAAAAGACTGAAGAAAAATCAATGGAAAAAAAAGATAATGCTCGAGTCAATTTGATTTAATGCAATCTTATCAGTTATTTACTATATATTAGCTATTGTATAAGCCACTAGTAATATGTAGATAACTAGAAAATATTTAATAAGTTAAATGATATAATATTTTCATGATAGTAGGACACTATGAGAAGATGAACGAGAAAGATAAGGATAGAAAGTTTTATTGAATTTTTAAACAGAAATTAAAAAAAATGAAGGTTTGAAAGGCTTTGAAATAGATGAATAACATATACAAAGATATAGGAAGGAGAATGTATATATACAATGTATGCATTTCATATCCTTAATACTTAATGTTATGTAAGCACTTGAGCTAGAGCTGAAAATGCACATGGGAAACATCTTGGGGTAAATTTAATCTCCCCAAACACACAATGCAGTTATAGACTCTCTCTCTCTCTCTCTCAATCCTCTTTTTTCCAAATTGTGAACTTTCATACTTCAGAAACTAAAAGGCTAAGAATTGTATATTCTAGAACTAATCCCGAAAATTAATTAGATTATACACTCTTATTTCCAATCCCAGTGTTTCCACTCGTCAGTTGTGTGATATGGAGCCAATTTTTTAAAATTTTATTCTTACTGTGTTCAATTACCATATGAATTTTAGTTTTGCATTAAAGTATTATTTGATATTATTTTACCTTCATACAACTCCAGGTTAATATAAGAAGTTTTCTGCCAATGAGAAGGAGTCTGTTACGTCTTTATGTTTCTCTTTCAATATATACAAGGTATGTAGTAGATACTAAAAAAACAAAGTGTAGTTTAAAGTTATGTAAGAGTATTAATATTTTTAAACAATTAAAATTGGTATATGATTGAAATAGTTTTATAATTGAAGTCAGTATATAATCAAGCATGTAATTAACATACAATTGAAACTAATATATTAAAACAAATCAATAAATAAGCAAAATTATTCATTCAGCATCTGAAAATGGTATATTATGTGTACAACAAGTATTTAATTATATGTACACAAATACAATAAAATAGTTACTAAAATAATCTTGAACTTCTATATAGAAGTCAAAACCTAATAACATTAGTAGTTCGTTGTCTTCTCATAGCAAAAACTGATTATACTCATAAAACAACTTTCATATGAAATAGGAAAAACCAGATTTATTGCATGAAACAACTCCCTGTTGAAATGGTTTTCATATTCTAAAGTAAGAAAGCACTAACTTTTAACTAATAGATGCAGAATTATACAGAGGAAACAATTCTGAACTGGTCAAAATCTCATTAAAGTTGTATGAGAAGAATTATCTATGCCCCATTTGCAATTTTTCTTTATAGCAGAATATCAAGTATCCCACAATTTGAGAGTAAACTTTAGTTCTATCCTAGACCTCCTTGACCTTGTAAGTGTTTCTTGATTTTAAAGGATGACATTTAATTAAAACTGCCTGGCTCAAGTACGGTAATTATTGGTGCAGAAAAGAGATTTACAGCAACTCAAGCTAGGGGATTGGTAAGAGCAACACAGAATTTTGTAACATCACGATGCTTCATTTACAAAATGTGATATACTATCTAGTGTTGTATCATTTAAAAGCATATCAAGTTTGCTGGTTGAATTAGCACGCACAATTGTGGAAGAGGCATTTCAATTAAGCCCAAGTCAAACAGACTTCAAGAATTTTCTACCTTTATTTGCAATGCTGTACATAAAATTAGCCAAGCATTACCTTGAAGAATGAAAACTCCTGGAGTATGAAATCAGACCAAAATCTCTCTTTAATAGATGATATCTTTGCTTCTTCATAGTTTGCTTCTCTTCAAAGAGTGACATTTAGCAATATGTGTGAGTAATTGCAGAGTTTACTGCTCATTACCCCTTTAAAAATCCAAGCAAATACTAAGCACACTTTAATCTTTTTATAAGAAAATAATTTTCATTATAAAGGTCAAAACAAAGTAACTGATTTTTATTCTTAATTTAGTAGCTTAGCTACTGATTTCTTATGATACCAAAATACTTATGATTACCCTTTCAATCACACTTCTGTAGATTGGCAAGAAATACAGAAGATCTAAAAGAATGATCTTTTCCTTTCATATAAAATATTTTAATGCCTTCAAAATATTACTTTAATAACAAGAATTTTCATGATAATATTGTGTTTGCACTTATTTTCTTATATTGGTATGATATATTTTTACATCTCTAATCATAAAGATATCATAAAAGTATGTATATACATATCAATTGTATATATTTAGTATGCAAAATTCAGGCTAATATTACTATTTTCAGTTTAATATTCTTGTAAATTTCTGTGAGATTGTTTAAACAGTTTTGGTTTGTTCATATATATTTGATTGCTATTACCACTGCCATATAAAAATCAGCTTTTAAACAAATTTTACTCTTATTTACTTTGCTTTATTTGTATTCACACTGTAGTTCATATCTAATAGAATCTGCATATCAACATAGTACTTTATAATCATTTATTGTTGACACCAAGATAACAGGTGGTTACCATATTGTGTTCTGAATTCATACCAACATATAATGAATTTCCTGCTCCTTGAGGTATTTAATGGATATTTTTCAGAACCACTCTAATGACTAGGATGATAAATGGGGTTTAAATAACTTTAGCTAATTGTACCTTTTCTTATCTCAATAAAGATGACATTCGCCATTTTATCTGGGTAAGATTCAAGTTTATTACTATCATGTAGATTGATTTCTGTGATCCATAATCAGTAAAGAAAGAAGGAAACATTATAGTGAAACTTTGTTAGAACACCAAAGCCACACTGTAGTGTTTCTCTCCTCTAGGAGTAGTTTTTTTGTTGTTGTTTTTTTTTTCAGTTCATGATGGGAATACTTATTTTGCCTCCTGAAAGGATAATCAAATTATTTTTAAAAAGCTTTCTTTTTATGTTATAAATGCAATTATAATGAAAGGATGATTAATATCATACAGTCAGATATTCATGAACAATAATGAGATATGTACTTTGTGAATCAAATGTAAAATTAAAGAAAGAATTATAGACTCCATCCTCTAAATCAAGTCAACTATTTAAACACTGATACCTGATGGATAGTTAGAAATGAAAACAGTTATCTAAGAAAGAATATTTAGTGTTCAAGAAAGTCTCATTGTTAAGTATAAGGCATAATATGTAATACTTCAGCTAGGATTATTTTACATAGATTGGTTGACTGATTACCATCTGCTAGAAAATGAAGTTGACTTACTTTCTTCTCAAATCTTTTAACTACATTCATATTCAAACTATGAAATCCAACTTGACATAAAAACAGCCATTTTGATAAAAAAAAAAAAAAAGCCTCTACTTTGTATCCTGTAACCTCTCTGTGAACCCAGAACTTGTTTCTTTGGAAACTGTCTGCTCAACTGATACATGTAGCCAAATATTGTATGTTTTTTAAAAATGCACTATTCTACAGTAACCAGTGATCTAATAATCATTGCTATTGGCTTCCGTAATGAAAGGACTCCCTTCTGCACTTTAACAATAGAATAGTTTAATTGCTCCTGCATAGAAACCTCCTGGTAACAGGTGGGGGGCATAGTAGAATTTGCCTTTAAATACTGTGCTTTGGTCTAACTTGGCACCTTCTTGCATATGGAAGGATGGCCTTCATCTGGGTAATAAAACTTTTGGTTGGACTTTCAGATCATGTCATGTTCTGAGAGATTACCACTTGGAGGGATTTGGTACCAGCATTGGAGAGCTCAGCAAGATCTCTCTGAGTCGACTGCATTGGAGCCATACCACTGCTTGAGCCATTTTTGTTTAGCCTGACTGTGGGGAAGGCCAACCCGAGGAGTTCTGGGGCCACTGATCCGGTGACCACAGATGAAGGTGCACAAGTTTTGGTTCTACTACCAGGAACTTTATCAGGGAAAAACCCCTAGAAGTGAAAGACCTAAAGTCTTTTCTTTGGGTTGTGACAGGGTGAGAAGTCATATGTGACATACTCCTCTTTCCAAGGGGCTCATAGTGACAGTATAAGTAACTCACTGATTAAAGTGACACTGAGGGTTCGAGTCCCTTTTGTGGTCACTCAGGGGACATTTGTCTGGCACCATGTGCATCTTGTTCATCTTGTGTTCAGTGTTTTCTTTGTCTCTGGGTAAAAATCATGGCTCACTGCTATGCAGGCAAGCATGGAACATGAGTGCCTAATGGGACATTTCTGGTAAGCTGGTGGCCTATAATAATTTCTCTCCCCACTGGTCTTCTAAGCCTTCTACCTCCCCTGGGGAAGTCCAGCCAGGAGGAAGCTTTGTATCACCCTCTATTCTCTCTCTTTAAGTCTGTTTTACTGTAAGGAAGAGATTGTGTTCTTCAGGAAACCACTGAGGTGGATCTGAGTCCTGGGGGAGTCTTCTGCTGCAGCCACCTACCCCGGAGAAGAAGCAGCTGCCACCTGCTACAAAGAAGGAACTATCTCCTACCACTGCATTGCTGCCCACCCTCCAGCTCCCAGCCTTTCACAGCCCTGAGGCAAGAGTGATCACTGTTTAATGGGTCTCCTGCCCACAACCCAACCTAATGGGGACCCAAATACTACCATGCTAAGAGGAAACTAAACACATACCACCAGGGACTTTTGGGGAAAGATGCCAACAGATGAGTTAAAGGTGAGTGCAATTCATCAGGAAAAAACCAAAATAAAACAAACATACAAACAAAAAAACCCCAAAACGGAATCCTCCACAGTGTTCTTGAAGAGGTTTTTAGAAGCCTACCAGGTCACATTGACCCAGAAGCTCTAAGAACATGGCTGCTATGAACTTGGCCTTTTGTTTTCCACTTGGTCCCAGCTATTAAAAAAGAGCTACAGTTTCAGGGAAAGAACAGATCTAAGCTCTTGTGTTTAGCCCAAAAGATGTTTAATAATAGAGATACTCTTAAAAATGCTGTTGCCAAGAAAACTTGAAAAGCAGTAACCACTGCTGCTTTGGAAAGACATAAATGTGGTAGTCTTTCTACCAGGAATCAGTGCCTCATGTGTTGGACATGACTTTCAGGTCAAAAATCTTGATACATAGTTCTTGGTAATAGAGTATAACAGAAAATTCATCAACTGAACATATATCTTTTGCTTTCTATGTTAATTGATGGAGGTTATCTAAATGCAGAATTTTACATATAAATTCTGTATTTATGTATTTGAACTTTGAATCAGGGTGTTTTCATTCATGGTGTTTCTCTTCCAGGAGAAATTTCAATCTTTAAAGAGAAATCAGGTTTCAAAATATGAGGTCAAGTTTTTGGTAACATTTTGGGAATTAAAATAGAATGTCTTTAGCCTTCATGTAGTCAACAGGTAAACCTTTTATAATGATCAACAAGATAGCAAAATACTTTATGATGTACATGGTGAATTGATGGCTTTAACTCAAAAGATGTGTAGGTCAACTTGCAAAAAACTATCAGCATTTAGAGCAGAAATAATTTGCATGGTTGTCTGTCTTGGTGTGGATCAGAAAATGTAGGTTCTGCTTAGGCCTCAAGACCCCATAGAGACACAGAGTCCATTTAAGCATCAGGCAGAAGCTGGAAAAAATGAATCAAAAAGCTGTCCATCACTGGTGCTGACTTAATATGAAATGAGTTTTTCTATCATGGTTAGATTTCCAGGATTGAGTAGACTCAATTTGCGTTTTATAATCCAAGGCAGGCAATGAGAATAGTGCCTGATAGGAGACATTCCTAGACAAAGTGACAATAAATTAAAGAGAACCAACACATTGAGTGAGATGTTAAACACTCTTTTTGTTTGTTTGTTTTTCTCACTTTTGTAGTTCAGGGTGGCCCTGAGCTCAGCCCTGAACTCACAACAATCCTTCTGTCTCTCCCTCCCAAGTGCTGGGATTACAGGTATGAGACACCACACCTGGCACTGTGGTATGAGGTACTGATTGCTCTGGGCATGAGTCTCCATGCCTTGCACTGTTGTATGTGGTTACTGGGGATTAAACCCTGGCCTATGCACTTGCAAGGCAGGCATTGGAACCACTGAGCTAAATCACCAGCCCCAAGTAACATTCTTAAAACACTTCCAAGTGGCTCAGCTTCTCAGATATCTGAAAATACCCAGAAGTAATATTTCAAATTGTACATGGCAAAGGGGAATTTCACTCTGCAGCTATGACTAGAATGGATGTTGTACTAAGATGAATGTTAGTAAAAAATTAAAAGAAAAGCATTTCAAAGATGAATTTAGAGCTTTAGGTTGCTAAGAAAACCTCCTGGAAGCAGGTGGATCAGTTTTAGGGAAATAAAACCAACAACAAAGAATCTCTTACATCCAAAGATAGGTCTTCTTTTGGTTGTTTGTGGTACTTTAAAAACTTAGTTCCAATGAACACTATTTCAGGCAGTAGTGGAGGTGCCTTTGTCGATGCCGGTCCAGTGTAAGGCAGAATTGCCATGCTGCAAACTATGACAAGGAAGCACTTCAGGTTCTCACATCAGCTTCAGAGAGAGCAGAGTACACACAGGGCTTTGAAGCCCTTCACATGTGAGATTTTAGATGGAAAGAATCAGAACCGGGGACCCAAGCAACTAGAGTTAAGAGCTAGACAAGTAAACCAGCACTGGAACTCAAGCCAACTCTGAAACCTCTGAGGTTTCTACACAGGGAATTAATGCAACAAAGATGTTTTGACTCAACTATAACATCGAACATCTGGTAGGAATTATGGGATTTATTGGAACATATAAATAAACTAGACTGTCAGATTTCTACTGTTGCTTCTCAGATAATTCACCATTCAGATGACCTCAATTTCCAAAAGCAGGTCCTCACCTATATCAAGAATACAGACACCTCACATTACAACGACTCATCAGATTCATTCTAATCATGACAGTTCTAGGGAATAGTATGAATTGAAAAGGTAGAAGTGACTCATCAATTTTTAGTAAGGTCTTTTTGTGAAGGAAGGCTCGAGTATGGAGTAAAGCACATTGTCTCAAATTACTTTCTGATACGAGTGCTGGTCCTGACAAGGGTTCTGTGATCTGACGCCATTGAAGCATGTCGCCTTTGCCTAAAATTCCCCCAACATGTGAAGCAGGACTACGTGTGTAACAGCCTCCTTACATTTTTGTGTTTAAAGGTTTACAGCTTCTTGGCCTCTCTTCTCCCTTTTCACTTCCTCCTCCTCATCTGGGCAAGTTGATGAGAGGGTCTATTCTCTTCTCCCTGTATTTTTGACAATAAATTCAAATCACATAGGAGCAGTCACTCCTACCCCGAATCCTAATCACAATTAACAACGTCCAAGCGATCTCCTTCCCCTGCTTTTTGAGCCAGTGCCAGGCCTACGTGGGACTCTACTCTCTCTGCAGCGAGGCTTACTGTTTGAATCATGAGTTCTGTGCTTGTGTGTGTGTGTGGGTGGGTGGTTATCAGTCTTTACATCTGAACTAAATTTTGGATTAAAATTATATCTGAACTAAATGTTGGTGAGTGTGTTAGTTTCTTTTCTCGTTGCGAAGACAAAACACCTGACACCAAAAGTGAGAGGGGAAGAGCCCCAGACCGGAATGGCAAACAGGCATCTCAGAGGAAAAATAACATGGTGTGCGTGAGGCAGCGAAGGTAACAAGAGAGGCGGTTTGTAGGGCCCACAAAATAGCAACGGCAACAAAAAAGAGTTTAACAGCATCTTTCTGCTCCATTTATTTTGTCCAGATTATGAAGATTAGGGCGGTGCCAAAATAATCACTCATGTGTAGTGATTTACTAATCACAGGCCTCTAATTCCGGTATCACACATTCCAGATTCAACTACCTGTGAAAACAAAGCCCTAACTCATCTGCATGAGGCTTTGTGAGGGTATTTAAACGGAAGCCATAAAAGGCAGATAATGTCACTTCCGTAGGAGTGAACTCAATTGAAAATTCAAGAAAACCTTCGCAGAATCCAAAAATAAAGTTTACAAAGTTACATCGAGTTTCAGACAAAGTTTTTTCACGTAAAATTTCTACCAAATTAAAAATGTTTTATCACTTCCATATTAAAATAACTATTTTCATTCTGTATGTAGTATAAGTCACCACACAGAGAAATAACTACATGCAATGACATTTCTGATATACTGAACATGATACAACTCTCTCTGAAACCACCAAATTTTAAACCTTTTTTCCCTTGCCTTTCAATAAAAACAAGAAATTTAGACCTCATAAGCTTTAAGAACCTAGAACCATTTAAAGATGTGATCCAATAGAATACATGTGTGTCACATCTAGAGCATATTTTGGTTGGAGATTTGAAACTTTCTTTAGAAGTTCTGTGAAGCATAAAGAAATACTGATAGATAGTCCGTTAATGAAAACGTGTCTCCCCACATATCCTCCCATTCTGACCTTAACATCTCGAGCTGTGTACTGGTCTGTTGCCCAACATTCATAAATCTAATTAGCCTGAATGTGTAAGAGAATGGATCACTGGGTGGTTTCTATTATTTTGGGGAATAACTTTCCAATAAGGTACATTACATTGACTTATTTATGATGGTTATAACACTATGATGATATTATTCCATACAAGTAATAATGAATTTAGATTTTACTAACTCCTCAAGGCTTGAGGGAGTAAATGAGTTGTAGTATGTATAGTTGATATTTTGAAGTAGAAAATATTTAAAAAGAAAGAGTGTAAGGGTAAATAATTAGGAGAAAACAAATGTGGTAATAATAAAGAAAAAAAGAAAACAAAGATTGTGTATATGGGGGGTCAGGGGAGGCAGAGCTGTGGGGGAAAAGGGAAAAAATGAGAATCAAGTCATGTCATATTCTGGAACAAGCTCAATGTTGAATGTGATTATGATGTGTATTCATAATGTACCAAGAAAGATAATTTTTAAAAGAAGTTCTATAGCATAAAACTCCACACTTTGCCTTTCTGAAGGGCAGATGTCTCGACATTCCTTTTATAGGCTGAAGTCATGGAAATTGTCACACCAAAGCCAAAAATGATGATTTTTAAACTTTAAAGCTATTTGTTGGATGGAAAACTAGCTGCTGATCTTTCCTTTTTGTGAAACCCAGGAGAATTATCAATACATAGTGCAGCAAGAATAGGGTTAGTAAATTCACTCTTTAGTGCACTGTCTGGAGATTAAAAATATATGTGGTAAATTTATGCTTTTCACATATAATTAGTCACTTATGAATGGCATACATTATGATGATATCTGCTTGATAGGTTGGGAATGGAAGTACACATGGAATTGGAATTGCAATAATTTTCATGCCATTTAAAACCTAGAAGTCAATGTAGACTTTCTGAATAATTAATATATTGAATAATGGTGTAAGTATTAAATAAAGGTTTAGGCTCATAATGTGGATGAGAAAAAAGAATTAGCATTTAACTCTGAAGAGTAAACATTTTAGGCTGAATAAATAATGCAGGGCTAGGCCATAAATATGGATTTGTACAAACTGCTTGTGCAGATACGTTACATGTGAGAAAATATGCGAACAGGATGCATTGGAGAAGCCCAGGATGAGGATGTCGAAGGCACTGAATAATATGCAAAAACTTTTATAATTTTATTATTTCTGAGGTTATGGCACATTACCGAAATATTTCATAAAAGTATAACTTATTTTTGGAAAGTAAGTCTAAAGTATTAAAGGTAATTTCCATTTATGTGGCACTCGTCAGACACAGCACCTGCACAGCTGTGCCACTCTTGGAACATTGCTGATCTGCATGCAAATATTTTCCTTCAATGCTCTCCCCTTGTGCACCTACTGCCCACTCACAGACACCTCCCAACTCACAATCATCTGACCTGATTGGTGGAGTTCTAGAAACACACGGGCAAATGTAGCCCGATTCGAAGTCTCTCTCTGCTCTTCAAATGGAAGTAAGGTTCACTGGAAACATGCATTTCCCTCTCCTCTCCTGTGTCCTCTTATAGGAGTGGGCTCAACCTGGGGAGGCCTTTCTCTGACAAAGTCACCTGCGACAAAGAATCTGGCCCATGACTTCCAAATCAGATGAAATACACTGACCTGTAGGTATTAGCCACAACTAGAGTAGAGGCCTCTTGTGCAGCATGGTGTGCCTGCAGTTCACAGTGCTTTCGTGTGCATGACTGATGCGCATGAGTGTTACAGCCCTGGAGCTCTGTGGAATTATAAGTCATGCACTGAATCTGCTAGGAGTGAAGAGTTTCAGGAAATTCTCACAGAGTGGAAAACACTCCATCAAAGCGTCGGCAGATGACAGGGCCTATGAC
>PVIR01025522.1:0-24801 GCA_004026965.1 Petromus typicus | reverse complement strand
TCCCAAACACGGTGTCAAGTCCTTCTTTGCAACCTCATCTACAAAGCCGATATCCACTGTGCCTCCTGAGGACGGAAGGAGGGCAGTGTGAGGATCACTGAGGTTACCTGGGATCATTTTGATAGCTGTGTTCACTTCATTCCATTTATGCACCCGGTCAAACTTCCAGTCCAGGATAAAATTCCCATTATCTGTCACCACAGGACCCTGGAAGACAATTTTCCACATTGACCAGGGATGGAGACACAGGTGGGCAAAGAAAGACCGGGAAGTGAAGGTAATAACCAAAGACAAGGATCCAGATTAGCCAGGGCCCATGAGTGCTCCCCTCTGTGCCTCCTAGAAGGCAATACTGTGCAGCAGTGACAAGCAGGAACTTCGAGTCACAGACACTCAGATCTGAGCTCAGTGCCACATCACCATCTAGAGAGAGCTTCATGTTTCATAACTGCAAAAGGCGGACCATGAGACACACGGCACCAGACAGCTTACACAAGAATGGTCTGCACAAGCATTCACCGTGGTAGGGGCCAGGAAGCCTGGGCTGCTGTCACAGTGAGAAACTAGCACAGCGATTATCTGCATGCTCTCAAAACCTCATAGTAAATGCCACCAATAATGTAAAACAGGACAATGCTACCCCACCTATCACAGCTTCACCCCGACCAGGAAGTTCCATCAGGACGGAGAATGTGTGGACTCCAAAAAAAGGTGACATGGTGTGCGTTGGTGGTATAGTGGTGAGCATAGCTGCTTTCCAAAAAAGGGTGACATGTAAGTAAAACTGGACTATTATTGGGCAAGTGGGAGGGAACAGACAGAAGAGTGGTAATGGGGGATGGGTGTGCCCAAAGCTAATCACAAGCATGTATGACTATGCCACACTAAAATCCCAATATATATAAAATTAATAGGCACCAAAAAAATACACCTTATACAAAGACAGGGAGCAGAGATGGAGGCAGGGGGCATCTCAAATGCTGACGGAACACCAAGGTTGAGGGTGAGGAAGCTGAGGCTCTCGCAGATGGCAGAGGGGCAGGAGCTCACAAGAACTCACTGAAGGTACAAGCTGGGACTCCCACATGGGGGACCCTCATGGTATCGGTCAAACCTGTACAACTGCTAGGGTTAGGGCTACGGTGTTTTAAAATCATCATGGAGGAATACTGGTCAAACTCAAAACCTCAGGGTATGGTTACAAATCACTTCCTTTCTGTCTGCCAAACTTCCTACACAGTAACTCACAGAATTACAGTTTGTTTTAGATTACTGCCACTGCTTGTTCAAATATATATACAAAGTTCTTTGCTCCACACTTTAGAAGCTGAAGAAACATCTGGACTGAAAGTTCTAGTTTATTCCTAATGAGGTATTCACATAACCCAAGAAAAGTCTACTTCTTATTACACTGTTTTGTATAGAATGAAATAGGAAGAAAAAATTACACCGTGAAACCTAACACTGTCTGCTGCATAGAGCATCCTATAGGCCTATGTAGCAGCTGTTCATCAGGAGGGCCAGGTCTTTGGTATAAAGGTCAGGCCACTTGAGAAATGTCTGATCCCAAGGGATAGGAGAAACAACCACTGCCCTTTCTACAGGCAACAGGGACTGTGTTAACCATGGTCTTAATCTGCATTCAGGTGAAAGCAAGCTGGCTCTCTAAAAACAAACAAACAGTAAACATAATGAAGGCCTCCAGAACCTCCCCTGCCACTTACTGCCTTGTTGACAGCCATTCGAAGCTCCACTGCACCCCCAAACTTCCTGGTCACAGCTCGGCTCACTGGGACGTAGGCCATTGGGATGACCTCAAGAGGGATCCCCTTGTGCCACTGATCCCCAAGGTTCTTCGAATTTTTCCTGGGAAAAAAAGAGTTAAAAGTCATAAGGAATAAACTCAGTGGTACAAACAAGCAATTGCAGCATGGAATTAATGAGACAAAACAGTGATCAGGGTATTTCAAAGGTACTGGCTGCTTCATTATTTAAGAGATACTTGAAATAAATGTGATAAAAGTGTTAACACTTGATGTGATTGGCTTATTATATTTATTCTACTATATTTATAAGTATTATTTATGGTCCTACCACTGTAAATAAATACATACACACACTTATTTTCATTAACAGGCTCTGCCTAAAGGCCTCCTTCCGAACCTGGAGCGCAGAAGGCTGCATGAAGCACATCACGTGCAGCAGCCCTGACCCCAGGAGAGGCAGGGCACGCTGAGTCACTGCCTTGGCTCCCTCTGAGGATGTAATCTGTGACACATGTTAACAGGATGACAGACTGCTTCCCCTCCCTTCCCTGAACACACAAACACAGGTGGCCCTGTGACAGCGCTGTGGCCAATCAGCAGCACCCACCTTCAGTCCTGCCTCAATCACCACCAGCTGCAGAAAGCCAGGCAGCCCCTCCATGTCCCCTTTTCCCAGGGAGAGTGAGCCCCGTGCCACCTTCTCCATGGGCAGCTCAGATCACCCAGCATCCTACCTGAAGTCAGCAATCACAATGAAGTGACTGGCATAGCCAGCCACAATCTTCTCCTGGGTCAGGCAGCCCCTAAAGGTGGGAAGAAGCAAGTGAGCAGGAGTAAGGCAAAAAAGCTCAACTCGGGGACCACGGTCAGATTCGGAACCTCTGACCTGCTCGATACTTGCACTTACAGAGAAATGTATTTGCAAGAGCTATCTTCAATCCTATTGTGCTGCTTCTCATAAATGGACTATAGAGACATTAGTCTGTGTCTAGAAGAAACCTAGAAAATGGACAATGTGTCCCATTCAGGCCAGGGCTAACTCCCTCCAAGATGCATGTGAGAAGCATTGTTTGAGAAAGCACCCTCTGGACAAGGTCTGCCATGGGCCAGCTTTCAACAGCCCGCGTGTAGACTATGACTGGGTGATGGAGTGGACAGCCCCGGCGCTGAATCATCAGGTCTGGTCCAGCCTATCTCCACTGTCCTCATGTGTGGCCAGGAGGATCACACAACACAGATGATGATCTTAGCTGGTAAAGCACCATTCAATACCAATCTGCTTGACTATGAAGAACCAGCAAATCAACATTTCTTTCATCTTTTCTACTCAGCAGTCACGAGCCCTGAAACTAGCACTTAAGAAGTATCCAGTAAATGTCTTGCAAATGAATGAGTCACATCCCAAATGCTCACAGATATAGAGCAGCTTCAAGGCAAAGGTCACACTAGGTAGGATGCCCACGACCCAAACAACCAAGCAAACAGATAAAATGCCAGTTCGCCTCACACTGTGGTCCTGTGAGTTAAGTCTGAGTCATCAGAGGACGCAGACACGTGCAAGATGTACAGTCTCACTAAACAGGCCTCGGTTCCCAGTCACCAGAATGTCACACTAACGCCAAGGTCATGAGGTCCAGGTAGAAAGACAAACTCACATACAGTGACAGTTTAGTGATTCTGTATTCCATTCGCTTTACCAAGGATACACTGGAGTCTTTAGAAATAAAGCTTTGACAAGACTCACCCACCGCCCTTGATAAGGTTGAGATCAGCATCTACTTCATCAGCACCATCAATGGCGAGGTCGATCTGTGGGGGAGAAGACACAAGACCTCTGAGCGTGTCCTGAGTGGAGCCACCATACTGAGTCTAGCCACACAGAGACAGCTTACTGGGTCCTCTGCCACCCTGTTAGCGAGGTCCAGCTTCCCACTTAACCAAAGAGGGCCTGAAGCTCCAAGAGGTTAGGATGCTTCCCTGGGGTCACAAGGAAAGAGCTAGATTTGGGATGTGAACCTTAGGGCATGCATTCCCAATGCAGGTGGCATCACTCCCGAAGAAGTAAACATTTCAAGGAGCCACGGAGCATGGGTAAGGACACCTATGATACTCAATCCTCTAGTACATAGAGAGATATGCAATGTATCTGTGGTATTAAATTCCACGGGGAGGGGGTGTCAATAATAAAAAAAACAGAAACACTGATTCAAAGGGTGGTAGGAAGTGGGCAAACACAGGCAATTTCAAGCAGACAAGAAGATGAAAGGAGTCTATAAAGAAGTTAACACATCCTGGACATGTTCCTGAGTTAGAAACTACCTGAAGCATCCCACCAAAATCCCAGCAAAACAGCTGTCTGATCATGTCCTGTCCCTCTAAGGAGGAGGCTCCACTGCAGGCCCCAGAAGCAGGCAACCAAGTGGATTTGTTCATCTTAAAATCAAGATCAAGGAAGCTGGCTCATTCCTCATGGAACTTGTATGGACAACCTGGAGAGTTCCAGTGTAGATGTTCTTAAAAAACAGACTGTAAGCCCTTCCATGGCTCTTACTAACCCCGGGGTCTTGTCCCATGGTGACATGTGTCACAAACCTCACCAAATCCCCACTGTCTTGGCCCACTGTGCATCAGTGCATCCCAATCACCTCCAGAAAGTCTGAGGACAATACCTGATCCACAATAATGGCCTACAAAGCGCTGCCTAGGGGTGCTATATTGCTCACCTTCATCACTTCTGGGGCTCTGGGCTGCCCCTGTGTTTAAGTCTTTCCCACAGAACTTGGCATTAATCACTTTCCTAAAGTGCATGGCTGCCTGCCTCTGGTTTTGAGACCCACAGCCTGCCCCAGGCCCAGTGCCAGACTTCTCCACTCCCTGTCACCGCACTCATGCTGAGACGGAGGGTCAAGTCACAGTGAAACTGGAAACCGCTTCTCCACTTAAGATTGCAGGCAGAATTAATACTCAGGATCCCAGGGGGAAAGTTACAGGACTAACTGGTCTCATCACTACACTTGCCAAGGTTTCTGGAGCTCATGAACAAGCGACAGCCACAACAGAACAAGGGCACAGTGGTCTCTGTGTCTCACCTCCGGGTGTCGGTCCAGGTCGCTGAGGGGTAAGCCATACTGCAGGATGAGCTGCCGGGCCTAGGGGCAAGGAGAAGTTCCTATCATCACATGCTCCGAACATGCAGCAAAGAGGCTCAGAATTCTTCTGTATTTAAGTATTACATGGTGAAAACCCAACCCATGCTCCTTCTCAATCTCAGTTCACTGTGCCAACAGCAAAGAGATACAGCTCCACCAGCAAAGCTAACAGCCAGTGACTTCACCCTGTGAGCTGGACAAGACAAACAGCACAGAGAAGCCACATCCCAGTGTTGATCTGAGAGTCCTTCGTCAGGATCTGACGCTTCAAACAGTATCACAGCCTCCCTCCTAAGACTTTTATTTTTAATTGTGTGTGTGTGTGTGTGTGTGTGTGTGTGTGTGTGTGTTTGTCTGTGCGTGTGCGCGCTAGTACTGGGGATCAAACTTAGGACCTTGCACTTGCCAGGCAGGCATAGTGCCACTGAGCCCCTCTCCTAAAATTTCTGGCAACATTATGTTTTTTAAAATTTTCTAAGCTAAGAACCAAACCCAGGAAATATCTGAAAACTTTTTACAACAATGTAACAATACAGAAAAAAGTCTGAAGATAACTATGAACTAACAGTGACTTCAAGGACATGCTGCTGAGGAAAACCAAGCCAAGGGATACACACACTCGCAAGAGCAGAGGCCAGGCTGCTGGATCAGTTCGGTGGGACCGACAAGTCAGACACCCGACTCGGGGCTCAGGATCCTTCCAAACAAAGCCCCATTTATTTGAGGCATGCCTTGCAGGTGGCCCCAGCAGGAGGCCTCACTCATTCACCCAGGTCCAGTGACAAGGGTCTGTTCACATCATTACTTACAACAGACAGAGAAGCCAAGAGAGGAAAACTTTTCCCCCAAAGGCGGTCCTTTAAACTATTTTCTGCTTAGACTGATTGTGATGGCATATGTCTGTAATCCAAGTACTCTGAAGGCTAAAGCAGGAGGATCACCAAAGTCTGAGGCCGGGACTACACAGTGAGTTCAAGGCCAGCCTAACCTGCATAGTGAGACTTTGTCTCAAAAAAAACAAATATAAAAAATGAACTACTGGGCCAGGGATATAGCTCAGTGGTTCCGGTACCTGTCTTGCAGGCGCAAGGACCTGGGTTCAATCCCTGGTAACCACATAACAATAGTGGGTGTGGAGACTCACCCCAGCAGCAACCAGTATCACATACCACAGTGCCGGGCGTGGTGGCTCACGCCTGTAATCCCAGCACTCGGGAGGCAGAGGCAGGAGGATTGCTGTGATGTGAGTTTGAGGCTGATCTCAGGGCCAGTTTGAACCACAAAGTGAGACCCTGTCTCAAAAAAAAAAAACCTTAAAAAAAAAAACGAACTATTTCCTGCTTAGAGTGAACTATAATTAAGACTCAGATGTAGAATCTACTCTTAAAAAACCCCATGCAGAGGAAGAGAACTCATCTTAGACAGTGCTGATGAAAATGTGAGTACAGCAGTATCGGAAAACAATGTGGAGGTTCCGCAAGAACTAACACCAGAAGAACCACGTAACCAAGCTGTCCTGCTACGAGCATATACCCCCAAGAGAGGAAACCCGTAATCAAGCTGTACCTGCACGCCTATGTTTACTGTACGGCTCTTCACAATAGCCAACATCTACCATCGACTGACTTGTGTCCACTGACAGATGAATGGCTGAAGAAAACGCAGGATATTTACATGACGGAAAATAATTCAAACATAAAAAAGGAAGAAATCCTATCATTTATGGCAACACGGTGTCTTAGTATCCTCATTGTTGGGAACTGCAGACAACTTACTGACTTACTTGGACTTAGGATGTGTGCCCTGCCCTGTGAATTCACTACTGCGATTATTGTGGACACCTGTCCCACCCTAAGAGATCTACAAAGACCAATGCTCTAAGATTATTGGTCTTAAGACTTACTGGGATGTAAAGATGACTGCTTGCCCTATATAATCTTCAACTACAGGGGTTATTGTGGGACTGCCTTATCTTATGTATGCCCTTATCTTATATATGCCTTTATCTTATGTATGCCCTTATCTTATGTATGCCCTTATCATATGTATGCCCTTCTAATGCATGCTAGGATTATGGATGTGAATGCTTGGTAACAAATAAAGGTGCAGTGAGCTGCGTTATGAGCTTTTTTGCTCCCCCTTCTGCCTCCTCAGTATCTGGCCTTTGGCTGCCATGGCTCAGAGTAGCAAGAGTCGAGCCTGGGCTCAGTCTTTTTCTCAAGGTTCTGTCTTTGTTGTTGGTTGACTGTTAATCCTTTTGCTGTGGGATTCACAAGGAACTAGTTTGCCATGAGGATTCTGGCTGTCTCCTCTTCCCCAGACTCCCACAACTCCATTGCTGGGGAAAAACATCCAATACCCAGACTGAACACATTCCCACTGGTTTGACCTGCTGATGGCACATGAAGGACTGTTTCAATGGATAGCCTGGATCACTAGTGGTACAAACACATCTAACAGTTTGTGTCAGTCTTTCTACTAATAAAATCAATCATGGGGCAATCACACATGTACTACCCATGGTTTGAGCTGCCTAGCAGTGAGAGAAGTGAAGTATAGACCTGTCCTAAACATGTTAGAGAAGGAAGAAAAGTATCACTGGCTCACAGTCCCAGCCTCAATCCACACACAGCCAGCCTGCTCCTGGGGCAAACAGCAGGGCAGAGGAAGGGCGACAAGGGAGGAAAAGCTGCTCACATCACGGTGGCCAGGAACCCGGCCAAGAGGGGAAGCCAGGGAAGGAGCTTCCCTGAGTCACACACCCAGTAACCAATTTGTTCCTACCAAGTCCCACCTGTACAAGCACATTTTGCTATAAACTCATCAGGTGATGAATCATGATCCCAGTCTAGGGGGCTGGAGATTTAGTTCAGTGGTTCAGGTGTCTGCCTGGCAAGCACAAGGTCCCAAGTTTGATCCCCAGTAACCATATACCACAATGCCAGGCATGGTGGCTCATGCCTGTAACTCCAACACTCAAGAGGCAGAGGCAGGAGGATTGCTGTGAGTTTGAGGCCAGCCTGGGCCATACAGTGAGCTCAGGGCCGGCCTGAATTACAAAGCAAGACTTGTCTCAAAAAAAACAGTCTATCTCTGAACAGAAGGCCTCTGGAGGGCATTAAACATCCAAACCATAACTGTAACAGGTAAAGCTGAGGACATTGTCTTAAGTAAAATAAACTACAGAATGAAAAAAAAAAAAAATCCGCATGTCCTAACACTTACATGGAAACTGAAATAGCTGAAAAGTGGTCAGAGGCTAGGAAAGGCAGGGAAATAACAGGTTAAACAAAAGATACCAAAGTGCAGAGCAGAACGGAAGGACTGAGTTCCAGGGTTCTATAGCAGAGCAAGGTAACTACAGCCTACAACCATTAAGTTCCAAACAACAAAAGAAGGACTGAAGGCCCAACCAAAAGAAAACAGTACAGCCTGAAGCCTGATTGGATGTTACCGGTTTTGACATCATGTTACCAATAAACAAGCACTGAAAAATAAACCAAAGAACCACAGTACATTCTACCTTTAACTTCTTATAAACTACATTTTGTGGATAACTTCAGTTTTACCATAAGGCTGATATATTTCAAAAAATCTTTAAAAAACATCAGTGTTAACTTTGAGTTGGAAGAAGTAACCCAATCAACTTCTATTAAATTTGGTACTAAGACAGATCTTTCAATAAAATTTATTGAAATACAAAAGAAAATTATGCCTGGAATTTGTCTCAAAATAATGGAGATATAGGGCCAAAGATTTAGCTCAGTGGCACCACATCTGCCTCGTAAACAGGTCCTGAGTTTGATCCCCAGTACTGAGGGGAGGAGAGAATAATGGGGATACAATGGAATGGGATGGAAACAAAACACCACTGGCCACAAATTGATAACTGAAACTTCATAATTAGGGCCCTAAAATTCGATTTGTTCTTTATCCCTTTTGAAGTTTGAAATTTCCTGGAATAAACACTAAAATAAAATGTTGACAAAGGGGGCAAGAATTTAGCTCAGAGGTTCCAGTGTCTGCCTGGCAAGCACAAGGTCCAAGTTTAATCTCCAGTAACCATATACCACAACGCAAGGTATAGTGGCTCACCTCTATAATCCCAGCACGGAAGAGGCAGAGGCAGAAGGACTACGCAAAGTTCAAGGCTAACCTGGGCTACAATGAGTTCAGGGCCGGTCTAAAAGCAAGACCCTGTCTAAAAAAGAAAAAAAATGCTGACTGAAATAAAATGTTTAAACAGAAATATAAAGGGGGAAATAAAAATAATCCTTTAGGAACTGAGAAATAATCCAGTAGAGTCACTTATACTTTTTTATTTAAAGCAAAACCACTTTATTACCCATGCAACTGCCACTGGTCTGCTTAACTAAGAAACACTGCTGTTTCCCCTTTTCTGACTTCTTGGACGGTCACTTAACAACTTCGATTCAGTTCGTGCCAAAAGCTGAGCAAAAGCAGCCTCAGAAGGAAACAATGCCAGCATCTTGATCTTGTACCTTCGGCCTTCAGAGTTAGAAAACAGGAAATGTCTGGTCCGCAAGCCCACTCAGTCACAGAAGCTCACTGTGGCAAACACACTAGCTTCCACAGCACCCGCCTCAGCATATGTCACAGCCCCGCAGCTGCTCGGTCAGCACAGCATCCTCACATGCCTGGTTGGAACCAGCACCTGCAGGACCTCTTGTCTCCAGCCACAAGCTACAGCAAAAGTGCCTGCCCCTGGCCTCCAGCCTGGGACAGGACAGAAAGAGAAAGCTAACAGATAGGAAGCAAGACCTTCTCACTACAGTTCCACACCTGTGCCCTACAACAGTGACACAAAGCAGGCAAGCTAAGTGTCTTCTGTTGCCATGAATTCCACAATGAAACCTGAAAATGGCACATTTTCCTTTTACTACCTAATCAAGATGAGAATGAAGGCAGAGTGAATAATAAAAACTGATGTGTGCGTAGATCAGATCTGGCTTGCCAATGTTTTTATTTTTCTCTTCCAAAGCCTGTAGCTTTAAAGGGAAAACCTAACAAAATCATTTAAATCCTTTTAGGTTTACTTGTTTAACAAGTAGGGTAATGGGCTGGGTGTGACAGGGCACGCCTATAATCCCAGCAGTAATGGGAAGGCTGAGGCAGGAGGATCACCTCAGTTCAAGGCTAGCCTGAACTACATAGTGAGTTCAAGCCCATCCAGAACTACATAGCAAGATCTTGTCTCTAAAGACAAATATAAAAACAAGGTATGGCAAAAACATTTTTATTTCCTTTAAACCATTTCAATAGATTCCATCCAGGTAAACTTAATTCAAAATAAGTTTGGACAGTGGGGTAAGGAGAATAACTGCACAAGTTAATTTTTCAAGCCTTGTGAACTTTGAAGAACTCCACCTAATTAACTGGAACTGGCCAGCATTTTTAGTCTACATAGTCTTATCATTATCACTAAAAAGAGGTAGAATAGGAGAAAAAGAGGCTTAAAGAAAAAGCCTGCCCAAACTCTACAGATAGTAATCTGAACACCTATATTTAGCTCAGCTTTCTTCCAAAACCACTTTAAAACTATAACAGAATTTTTCTCAAAGGTATAAACCGGGCAAAATAAAACAGCAACAAATTTTAAAAGCTGGGATGTTTGGTTACTATGGGCTGTCATCTCGCAGGGGCTGAGAGCTGCCTGGAAACCCGACCAAGCCCACTTCTGGGTGTGCCTGTGAGGCCATGCAGACCCCAGAAAGGACTGGCACGTGTGCAGAGAAGTCCAGTCCTAAAAGGCTGGGGGCCAGATGCAAGCAGAGCGCGGTTCGCGGGGCACTCACTCTTAGCGCACACACACATTTCCGGAGCAGGTGTGGTGTGTCTGGCTCGCTGTCAGTCCCCTAGACTGGGGTGGCATCAACGATCCTCTAGATCTGGCACTCCTGGCCTCTTGGACTGAGCAGCCAGCTACGTTTCCTTGGTTTTCAGCCTGCAGACAGCCACTGTGGGACTACTCAGTCCCTAATCATGCAAGCCAATCTATAAATTCCTCTTACAACTAATATATTCTACTGGTTGTTTAAGCAGAGTGCTAGTACAATCACTGACAGACTACAGTAAGCAGCAGAAATAAGGAGGTTATTCTAGGCCAGTACAGGAGATAGCTACAAAGCAACCAAATCAACATCACAGAACTTCTCAAAAGATTCAGGACGCAGTGTTATAAACAGATCACATAAGCTTAGTGCAGAGTCTACTTAAGACATGATATCCCTGCCACAGCAGCATGGATTCCTAAAAAGCAACATAGCTGGTCTTAGGACTAGGGTACAACCTAGAGCTGAGGACAAGACTATTTCTACCAACAAGATAAGAGAGAGAACATAGAGCAGAGACTAATGTGTCCCTCCCACTAAACCCATAAAGGTCACTGTGCCCAAAGGACACCAGCCTGTACCTCCCTATCTATGTCTTAGAGATAAACTGTTTAAGCAACA
Organism: Petromus typicus; assembly: GCA_004026965.1. Classification (NCBI taxonomy): domain Eukaryota; kingdom Metazoa; phylum Chordata; class Mammalia; order Rodentia; family Petromuridae; genus Petromus; species Petromus typicus. The sequence goes on along the minus strand of PVIR01025522.1, from coordinate 13,413 downwards.
CCTGCCTGCACCTCCCTGCTCCAAGCTAAATTCTCCTGTAAAATTCTGCTTGCTTCCCTTCCACACCTGAAGAGCAAAGTAAAAATGAAAACAAACCTAGGAGCAGGGCTCAGACTCTGGAAGGTACTAGTGATAATAAACCTGCCTTCTCTTCTAACTCAGCGCCGCTCTCTTCTTTAGTCTGCCTTCCCTCTGAAGTGCCTTGACACTGGCCTGAAATTCACAGACTTTATGCACAGAGAACATATTTATGACTGCTCATGACTCCGTGGACAGCCTGGAAAGTCTCCTAAAGTAGGTAAGGGCTGTGTCAGAAGGCCCCACTCACTGGCCTGGAACCACTCTCTACACTGCTACTAACCCCACTGTCAGGTCTTACTTTGTTCACATGTGGCTGATATTCCAGGACCAAGACAGGGCTAGGCCCAGTGCAAAAGCACTTTTAAAAGTTTGAAATGGTGGCACACACTCATAATCCCAGCACTTGGAGAGGCTGAGGCAGAAGAATCACAGGTTCAAGTCCTGTCTATACAAGACTGTCTCAAGAATCAAAAAAATTAGCACCAGGGATTTAGCTCAGTAGTTCTGGGGTGAGCGTAAGGGCCCAGGTTCGATCCAGTAATCATATACAACAATGCCAGGCATGCCAACTCACATCCACCAGCAATCAGTACTACACACCACAGTGCCAAATTCAGGACCAGCCTGAACTACAAAGCGAGACTCCATCTCAAAAACTTAAAATTAAAATTAAAAATTAAAAGCTGGAATCCAACAGGTCAGCACATAATTGTAGTCCCAGCATTTAGAGGGGCCTGGCAACTTAGTAAGACCCTGTTTCACCTTAAAATTAATAATCTTTTTTAAAAGCTGGGGAGGGGGACTGGAAATATGCTCAGTACAAAGGCTCAGGTTTGTCTCCACGATGAAAAGGCAGTGTTAATGCCTTTTCTGGGATCTCACTGGGCCAGGTCTCACTGGCAAGCATTACAATTACAGCCAAATTCAGGAAGCCCCAAGATGCACCATGGGCAAGGGTACATGGCTCTGAGAAGATTCAAAGTACTTATCATACAAAGGATCACACACCACAACGGTATGAGCTTCTCAACAGCAAGTTAAAAACTAGAAGACACAGAGGTAGGGATGTCTTCAAAATTTCAAAGAAATTTAAAATAGAATTCTCTAGAGAGTCAAAGGACTACCTGAGTCATCGAATCTACGATTCTTTCTTCATCTCCCCCATTTTAACTGGCCCCATTCTTTCCTCCCCCAGTTCAGATTTTATGATGAAAGAACATAAGACGTCAGTCAAATCAAGACTGTGCTTGTATTATGAACACGTGACTTACCTCCTTTTGGCCTGAAGTTTTTTCACCAGTACTTGAACTTGCCTTCCTAGGGGACAGAGCCCACGCCATCACCCATGAGTGCTCTGCAGTGCCTGAACCCAAGACTCACTGAAATCTTCCTGGAGGAAATCACATTTCCAAAGAGCAATCACCACTGGGCAACAGACCCCTCTCCTGGGCCTGGCTCTCTCAATGGAACACAAAGCCCAGGGTCCACGTCCTCCAGGAACATGAGGTCGAGATCAGCTACCAGACAGAGCGCAGAGCAGGACTCACCTGGAAGGAGGTGGGGATGCAGACAACGCTCAGATTCTCTTCCTTCACTCTCTCAGCTGTGAAGACAGAAGTCAGAGTGGTGACTTTTCACCCTCCTCACTTTACTTCTGCCCACTTGTTTAATTCTGGGTCCTTCCCTAGGTGTGATGAAAAAACTAGTGAAGACACACTAGGAAACGGGAGGTGAACACTGGCTGCAGCAACAATGACACTGGTGCTTGCTCCTGCTAAGGGCCTGGAGATGGGTACAAACTTTGTGTCAACAAGCTGTGTTAATCCTAACAACCAAGAGATGAGTTCTCATTATTATCTCTTACAGCTGAGGAAGCTGAAGCACAGAACAGAAAGTACATAACCTGGTAGCGACCTGGTAGTTCTAAGTGGCAGGGCTGGAATTCGATCTTAGGCAGTTCAGCATCACAGTCTTTCTCAATCACTCCCTTATGCTTGCTGCCTTTTCCAAGATAAGTTACAACTTCACTTTTCCAGTTAATAAAAATAACTTTTCCAGTTAATTAAAATACAATCCTTCATAGCTCTCAGAGAGTTAGAATGAATGTTCATTCACCTTTTTTTTGAGATAGAGTCTCAGTATATAGTTCAGGCTGGCCTTGACTCACTAGGTAGCTAAGGCTGGCCTCCAACTCACCAAGATCTTCCTGCCTTTTCCTCTGAGTGCTGGGACTGTAGGTGTGAGCCACCAAATCCAGCTTATTTTTTTACTTTAACCTTTCAGGAAAGTTTAATTTTTAACAATGTCATAAGCTGGACATAGTGACTCAAACATGTATTCCAGCATCAGTCAGGCTGAAGGCAAGTTCAAGACCAGCCTAGGCTACACAGCAAGACCTGTTTCAAAAAAATCAAAACAACTCCTCAAGTAGGTAGGAGCTGTGCAGCAAAACAACTAAAAGCAAAGCGGTGAACAAAAAAAAATAGTGACATATATATATATATATGAAAAAAAACTTCTTAAAATTTCAAGTTGTTCTAATCAGTATCCTGGAAGGTTTAGGTGACCCACTTATGAAGTCCACAGTAATTCCCACATCCTAAAATTCTCTACACACTTGGTTCAGTAGAAAGGTACACAGCACTGTAGAACGCTCCCACAAACCAGCTCATCAACAACCAGTTCTCAATGACCCGGTGAACCTGGGCCCTGCCCCTTGGCACCTAGAAGAGACCAGCACTCAGGTAAACCCTTCCTCTGGCCTTTGTTTTTACAAAGAGCAGGGCGGCAGAACCTGTTGGGCAGCCACAGGGGCTGATCATTTCTGTGCCTTTCCTACACACATAGACGAGATGACCCAGTGTGAGCGCAGCCTGTCCCCACCTCTACTCTAGGCTCATGGCTGGGCAAACCCACCATCTTCACAGGGAGCCAGGGACCAGACACAGGGCCCTGAAGGGAGTGCACCACCAACACAACTCAGGTTCTGCGGGGCCTCGTCTCAGTCAGTCGTGCTCCCACCTTCTGCCACCCCTGGCTGTATTCTTACCTCCTATCCTGTCAGACCTGCTTTCTACCACCTCCACCCCCCATCCCACAAGCTGAACAGAATAAACATAGGCAAGAGTTCCCCCAAAGTCAGCCGAAGGGGATTCCCTTGCCTTTCCTGAATAAAAGCAGAAATACTCACATGACCTCAGCCAAGCAATAGTGCTCTAGCTCAGAGCAGCTGGAGCTGAACCCTGCCCCATTTCTTTCCTCTCCTTTCCCCACTTGTCACTAGGTACAAAGCGCACATGCTGAGAACATACCTATTTGCTGTACAGCATGGACAATTGTAGAACCACTTCCAATTCCCAGCACTTGGTTATTCTGCCAAAAAAAGAAAGGAGAAAAAAATTCATATTTTATTAAGTTGTATCCTTCTCCTGGAGCTATAAAATCACTATGAACAGCAATTCACCAACACAGGTGTAAAGTGGGTCCTGTTCCTATTTTACAGGCACATAAGCACTGAACCTCAAAGCTGTACTTTATGCCAGTGCCCAGTGGGCAATTAACCAACAGGGCACTCACCCCTTCCTTGCTGACAATGTCAGCATCAAGGCTCCCACTCTCCATTCTGCCAGAGGGGTGACTGGCTCAATTATGCAATATAGAAAGTTCACAGCTGCAGATAAACCCGCGAAGATCAGGGGCCAACCCCAGTGAGCATTGAAGAGGGCCCAGAAAAAAAGAGCCTGGTGAGTGTGCAAAGTTGGGGTTCATGGTTTCTTCCCCTTCTCACACAAGCTATACATGCAGACGACAAGTTGTTAACAGCACATCAGGGACAGATCAGGCCCAGCCAGAACTCTTCAAAGGCCAACAGAAGAGGGCAGGGTCTGAAACAGCACCAGAACAGTAAGTCATGCCACTATCTGCCCAATTAACAGCAAATCATGGCATAAGGCTGCCTCAGAGAAAATGGGAAAGAAAAGCTTAGCAAGGAACAAAAGATAAAGCCTTCATCTGCAGCAAGGATGTGCAACAGATATAGAGCACTTCCTGGTCACGAGTGGCACAATACTTAGCCTGCAGCCTTAAGAAAGAGAACAGAAACCTAAGAGCAGACAGCTCGCTCCATCTACAAGGAGCAAAACACAGCCAGGAATTGCAGTGTAGGAATAACAAGGGCCATGTCCTGCTGCAGCAAAACAACTAAAAGCAAAGCAGCGAACAACAACATTTATTAAGTACCAACCAAGAAGACTTATGTTACTATAAAAACATATCACAACAATCCCTTATGACTTAGTCTCAACTTCAGTGTTAATCCAACATTATAAGGAATGAATGAAATAAGCAAGAGATTACTAATAATCTTTTCAACAGAATGCTAGAACTTGCTTGTATTATCTGACCATACAAAAGTCTACACTAGTTGACAGACTAACTTGTGGAAAACTTTTTAAAAAGCAAATAATTCTTATCCAAGGTATCAGGAGGGGCCCTGGAAAGTGGGGTGCCATGTGGCCACTCACACAGGAATAGCCCAGCTGGTGAGTGACCACCTATCATAGCAGCTCTGTGGATTTAAAATGACAGATGGGAAGAACTCAGGATCTCTAAATCATTTACATGTAGACTCCAAAGAAAACTAAGATTTTAAAGAAAAGCTGATTACTCTATATTTTAAAATTCCTTGAAACTGGGGAACTTGGTAAGGAGGGATCATGCCTTCCTGAGTAGGGAGGGCATATAGTCCCTGTAGTCTGAAGATCTCCTGGCCCAAAGGCCCTAGTCTCACTGCCTGTTCTTATTTTAATTCTCATCAAGGTGGCTGATCACCCAGTTCTATCTCGGGGTCTTTCTCTAGCCAGCTATCAATTCCTGATTGACTAACCAAACTGTCTTTGGTAATAAAACTACAGATATCCTTGACCTAAAACAAAGTTATGTCCATAAAGCCCACTGGAAGTTGAAAACACCCTCAGTTAAAAAGCACCTGACCTGCAGAACATCCCAGGAACTTAGCACCTTCACTCACTGGTTCCTTCCTACTGGGACCCTGTGGCTGAGGAGAAGGTACAGCTCACAGCACTAGCCCAGGAAAAGATCAAAATGCAAAATCCAAAGCTCACTTTCTCTCTAATGTATATGGCTTCACACCATCAAAAACTCCTACATCACGGCCAGGGATATAGCTCAGTGGTGCTGCACCTGCCTCACACACTCAAGGTCCTGAGTTCAATCCCGAGAACCGCAAGAAAAAAAGGAAAACTCCCAGGTCAAACCATCCTAAGTTGGGGGCTGCTCTTTTAGGAAGTGGGCCCTTTGGGAAGTAATTGGCAAAGAAGACTCCTCTCCCATAAGTGGGACTAGTGCCCATTGATAGTAGCAATAGCTACCTATTATCTCTCCCTGTCTCTCTCTCACCAGGTGCCAGCACCTTAATATTGAATTTCCCAACTTCCAGAACTGTGAGTCAACAAATTTCTGTTCATTACAAATAATCCAGTCTCAGGTATTGTTATAGCAGGAAAATGGATTAAGACACTTTAGAGGAGGTTCTAATATCTTTTCCAGTTCCCCATTAGTTTCATGAGTTAAACAAAACCTTAGTGTTTATTTTATATCTGCATCATGATTTTAAACTTTAAAAATGTTTTAACAGTAACAATTCACATGCAAACAAAATCTCACTTGGAGTGTCTATTTATTAGCCTACCCTGGAATTTAACCAGTTGAGAAGGTTACATTTGCCAAAACAGCACTGCATTTAAAATTTTTTTAAAGTTCTAACAACTGGTTAACAATTCATTTTGGTAAGGGAAAGTCCATTGTGCAGTTTTCTTTGAAGGAAGAAGGAAAGTCCCAGAAACCCCTCAAAATGAATCACAGGGCAAAGGCTCCACTTCCCAGTTGGCAAAAGCCTGAGCAATATCCAGGATAAAGTTCTGATCCCTATATTTCATCTGTCCTTCAAGTCAGACTACCCCTAAAATTAAAGGGTAAAAAGAATGACCAACAGGGAAAATTGATTATAAAAACACACACAGGGCCAGGGATTTAGCTCAGTGGTTCTGGAGTCTGCCTGGCAATCACAAAGTCCCAATCACAAGGTCCTGAGTTTGATCCTGATACCACATAACACAATACTGGACGTGGTGGTAGCTCACACCTATAATCCCAGCACTTGGAAGGCAGAGGCAGGAAGACTGCTGAGTTCAAGGCCAGCCAGGGCTACACAGTGAGTTCAGGGTCAGGCTGAACTACAAAGGGAGACTGTCACAAAAAACTAAAAAAAAATTTTTTTTTAAAATACACACACAAACCAAAGACTAATGTCCCCAATCACATACCCGAATAATGAAAATCCTTCTAGTTGAGCTAGAAGGCTCTTGTAACTACAGAAGACTTCACCAGCATCTATCTTCCATCTGCTGGAAACTACTTTTACTAGTTTGAGGTCCCAAACGCACCAAAGGGCTTTGGCCTTGGCAGCATCTGTCCAATCAAGATTCCACCCTCAATGGTCTCCAGAAAGAAGACAACACACCCAACAGTCATTTTGCTGCCTCGCAAGGCCCAAACACAAGGACTCTGAAACAACGAGATTAACATCATGAAATCATTGTAAGACATTACAACACAAAAACTTTCAACATGATTAAATATTGCAACATGTAGAAATCTTGAAGCAATGAAGAAAATGTCTTGATTTCACAATCTCTGGGTCTACTCAACCTGAAGCTAAGAAGCTGGTCACAGTAATATGACTGTCAGATTCCTTATGGCCAGGCCAAGCTCATCCATAACTTGTCACCCACAGGCTCATACAGCAGTTACTTATTTTTTTAATTGGTTTTATTGGTACATTTATATACACGTTATGATCACAATCGACACTGACAATTTGTACCAGTACATGACACAACTTGCCATTTTTTCCCATTCCCCTGCCCCCTAACACAGCATCCCCATATACATAAATGCTTTGTTTCCTTTTTTCCTTACCATCAAATTTTTTCTTTCCCTTCTTTACTTACCCCTACCCTCCCTTTTCCCTTTACATATTTTCTTACTATTTCACAATACCTATCATATATTTCAGAACTCATTTACACCTTCAGTTCCTCATACCAGAGAAAAGACACTGTATCTACACATTTGCAGGCACTGACTTATGAACCTGAGTCACACAAGGTCTATATGGGGTTTCTTTGGCTTTCAAAACAGACCAGGAATTGCAGGTACCGGCTAGACCCAAATCTCTTACACCAGGCGTGCTAAAGAGGTAGCTAAATTAGACAATTTCTATCTGACACTAAGGGATGGGCCCTCCAGGGATTCAGTGCAGAAAGTGAAAACATATCACAACTGTGGCTAGAGGTGCTTTGGAAGAGGGCAAGACCTTGAAATTAAAGTCTCAATGGCCAGATTTACATGTATCCCTAAGGGGTAAACACAAGTTTGAGATTACACAGTTTGGTATTACCCTTGGGGGACTTCCCACAGAAACAATTATCTCACTGGGCCACCCTGCCCATCCACTAAGACTAAAGACCATAAATTATCCACTAAAGTTAATGATGTCACCCATATATCCTTGCTATGTGCCCTGGTTCCCCACTGCATCAATATTAGCTAACAGGCTATACTTGTACTGTTATTGGATGGTTATAGTTTGACCCATGTACCCATCTCATGATTTTACCTGATAAAACATTCTCAAAGAGATGACCTGGGCAGCAATGCACTTTGGATAGCTCCTATCTCTCAGGAGTTATTCGTATTCCCCAATAAACTTTTCCTACGCTGAACCTCCTTTGTTCTTTGAAATTCATTCTTCAATTTCAGGGGACATGAACTCAGTATATTTGATATCAAGCAGGTTGAGAGTTTATCTCTCCTACGTCACAGCTACTTTGGAACCAAAGGCTATGGTCCAGGACCATGGGTGCAACTCACCTATATCCAACGTAACCTTGGAAATACTGCATCTGCTGAACAACTGAACTGCTGCCACTGCCACAGCTTCTTTAAACTAAAACAATCAATGGGCCGGGGATATAGCTTAGTGGTTCCGGTGCCTGTCTTACAAGCACAAGGACCCGGGCTGATCCCCGTAACCACATACCACACTGGGCGTGGAGACTCAAACCAGCAGCAATCAGTACCACATGCCACAGTGCCAGGCGTGGTGGCTCAAGCCTGTAATCCCAGCACTCGGGAGGCTGAGGCAGGAGGATTGCTGTGATGTTTGTTGGAGGCTGAGCTCAGGGCCAGCCTGAACCACAAAGCGAGACCCTGTCTCAAAAAACCTTAAAAAAAAATAAAAATAAAAATAAATTTAAAAAGGGCCGGGGAGTTAGCTCAGTGGTTCCGGCGCCTGTCTTGCAAGCGCAAGGGCCCAGGTTCGATTCCCCGGTAACCACATAACAATACTGGGTATGGAGACCCACACCCAGCAGCAACCAGTACCACATGCCACAGTGCTGGGCGTGGTGGCTCACGCCTGTAATCCCAGCACTCGGGAGGCTGAGGCAGGAGGACTGCTGTGATGTGAGTTTGAGGCTGAGCTCAGGGCCAGCCTGAACCACAAAGGGAGACCATGTCTCAGAAAACCTTAAAAAGAAAGAAATAAATAAATAAATAAAAATAAATAAATAAACTAAACCAATCAAAATCCAAAGCCCCCTTTCAAGACTAAGGTCCTAAGTTTGATCCTTGACACTGGGGGAAAAAAAAAAAGCCCAGGTGCCACAGAGAACCCTACAGAGTAAAACCGTTTTGGGTAACTATAGCTTCAGAAACAGATTTGGACCCAGGGATACACAGGACTCAGCTGAGATTTCTCCAGGTCCTCCATCCACCCCAAAATGGAACCAGTCACTAAACTGGAACATCAACAGGCTATGGGTAAAAGACACTCCCCCCCTCAAAGATTCTAAACAAAGAGCCACAATAACCCCACAACCTCCATGTATGTGTTCACACTCCAGGCAGTGAATTCAGTCAACATTTAACTGGCAGTCTCACTGTGGCCAACATTGAATGTAAAGTTAACTCTTTCTCAATTTATCCTCTATGGGGTTGGGAGGGACAAATACAGAGATCTAGAACATAAACCATCAACATAAAGCACATAAGAAGTACATGGAAACAGGAGAAATTGTCCTCTCCTCAGAGAGTTATGGAAAACCTGAAAAACACTGAATCCCAAACTTAGGGCAAAACTACACATTTTACATTACCTGTCTTAACTCCTATAGAAAATTCTACTGCTAACCAGAGTTGTCCCAGGTTCTATCTCCAGTAACAATATACAGTAATGTGGGGCCTGGTGACTAACACTCACCAGCAATCAATGTCACATACTACAATGCTGGGTGTGGTGGCTAACATCTGTAATCCCAGCACTCGGGAGGCAGACACAGGGAGGAAGGACGGATTGCTGAGTTCGAGGCCTGCCTGGGCTACATAGTGAGCTTAGGGTCAGCCTGAACTCAAAACAGAAAAAAGAAGACAAGGAAACTTAGTAATTTTTAAATTGCACTTTTCATAAAAACTGCAGCTGTAGGACACAAATTCAAAAAAAATGTCCAAGGCTGGGGATTTAGCTCAGTGGTTCTGGTGCCTGTCTTGCAAGCGCAAGGACTCGGGCTCAATCCCCCAGTAACCACATACAATATTGAGCATGGAGACTGACGCCCAGCAGCAATCAGTACCACATACCACAGAACCGGGTGTGGTGGCTCACACCTATAATCCCAGCACTTGGAAGGCAGAGGCAGGAGGATTGCTGTGATGTGAGTTTGAAGCTGAGCTCAGGGCCAGTCTGAAGTACAGAGTGAGACCCTATCTCAAAAAAAAAAAATGTCTAGGGGCCCTGAGGCTATGAGCCTATAAACCTGACTTTCACCTACAAATGTGCTTCCTCCTATGAAATCCCCATTTCAGAAAGTTCCCTGTGTATGTCAGCTTCAAGCACAGGCAAATGGTTTGCATTTCAGCCCACCAAATGTGCAAACCCAACAGACCCTTGGATATGCATCCAGGGAAACCCCCACATCCCTGTGCCATCACCTCTCATCTATATATCGAATCCCCTTTTTATAAATTCACAAGTTCTACAGATTTCCACCCCAAGTGTCCAGGCTAAACCGCGTCATCTCTCTCACTGAACACCCGCACTCCACCGAGTGTGTGCTTTTCTTTCCTGAATGAATCTTTCCTTTGCATGCCTCTTACTGGTTCGTCCTGCATTTTTTTTTTTTTTCTGCAACAGGAGTGAGCTAACTTAATGTGTGAGGAGAGTGAGTCTAGCGTCCCCATTTACACTTGGGGGACCTTCTGGGACCCTGTCCACTGGAACTTGCTCTAGCCATCCTTAGAGTCATAGGTTATCACACTGGTCCCTCCCACATAACCAGGCTGTAGTGTCTTTCTAACTTTTGTGCAGCGAAGCATGGAGATAAAAGGGAAATCTAATACCACTACCTCAGAGGTAGAAAACAGGAACAAAAGTTAACAAGGCTAGGAAACTTCAGCACGGGCAGAAATAATCCAGTTGGCTTCCGCTGAGATGCTATAATTAAGATAATTAACTTGGCTGGTGGCGGCAAACACTTGGGTTAAAAGACTCCAGCCACCTAGTACCACACCTGTCACTGAACAAGTAGGGCCACGACCTCACTGAGTAACTGCTGAACATCTCCGCAGTTCCACCTTAAAGACTGGCATCCTCCAAACGTCAAGTGACCACTCAGAGCTGTCAGAGGTTTAAAGCCGAGGCTTTCCCTACTGGACTCCGGCCAGGACATTCAGGAACAGAGCGCGCGCCAAGCTTGCATAGACAAGGAGTATTTGGAAAGCTGATTTAAGAGACTTGCTCCCAACCGATTCCACACCTAAAAAGTCTTCAGAAGCAGGGAAAAGATGTCGGAATTCAGTCAAGTGTTAGCCCTCCCGGCCTCCCTCAGCCCCTGCCTTCCAAGAACGAGGCGCGCCCAGCACAACCCCGCACGCGCACCACCAATACTTCACGCCCCGAGCTGCTCACCCTCACATGGTTTTTCACGGCCACATGGCCCGCCAGCTTCTTGGCCTCCTCAGCCTTGGACATCGTGGAGGGAGCCGGACAGAGACCGTTAGAAACCCGGCCGCGGGCGCTTGTACTTCCCGAGCCGCCGACCGACCCAGACTGTACACGCCCCGACAGCTGCACATGGGAGCCCGGGAGGCCCCAGATGTTCCCGCCTCCAGCAGAGGCCGCGCCCCCGGCCCGCCCGGGCAGCGGGGCCAAGACCCGCCCGTAGAGGGTGCTGAAGGGCCCGGGGCGCTGCATCCCGACTTCTCGCTCCAGCCTCTGTTGCTGCCCCGCCCCCGGTTTAACCGGAAGTCTGATCACTCTTACGCACGGTTCGCGTGAGCTGCTTTGCAGGCCTTGCCGGGAAATGTAGTTCTATGGAATTGATTGCCCGTAGCCGCGACACAGTCTGATCTACTAGCCCCACAATGCCTTCCGCCCGGAAATGCAAGTATCCTGAGACAGGCAGAGCCTGTGGCGACTCCCTATCTAGGAGTAATGTGTTTACACTAACACTTCAACGCCAGGGGCTTTTATGGCTTCTCACACATTTTAAAAAGAAGTATTAGGTCTGACCTTATCATTTGCTCAGCAATGTGAACGTGGCTGTGGGCGAGACCTCAAAGCGGTATTCCTGCTGTTTTCAAGGCCTTAAGGTCAATTCCTGTAGATTCACTTCCATGAGAAACTATGTGCAGACTGGCGCCCCTTGAAGTCCATTCTGGAACCCAGTAAGAGTACACAACTGAAAACTCCCCTGCCTTAGACGTCATCCTGAACATAACTAGTGCATGGCATGCTTTGCCTAGTGCCTGGTTCCTCACAGATCAATGTATCTCCAAGGAATGCTGAAATGTGTGATCCTCCCAAAGTGCTGGGATTAGAGGCTTGCACCCATCTGAGTGAGGAATTATTGCCACCACTTTGCAAGCCTGGAGACTAATTATGACCTCATCCTTACTGATCACTTGGAAGTCCTCAAAAGTATATAGCCTTTGTTCTTCAACTTGGAAGCCTGTTTGCTATGAGACACACTGCAGCTCTTCATCTTCTCCTGGCAAAACTCCAGTGAGGGCCACTATTACTGGCCCTCATCTTTTTTTTAATATAAAGTACTGTGCCTCCTGTCTTCCCCTGGACTTCCACCTTGATCTGTGGGAGGAAAAGTCATTTGAAATCATATTGGAATACTCAGTTTTAGGCCAAATTCAGAAATTAGCATAGTGGTTGGGCGTGGTGGTACACACTTGTAATCCCAACACTAGGGAAGGCTGAGGTAGGAGGATCACTGAGTTCAAAACCAACCCAGGCTACTTAGTAAACTCAAGGCCAGCCTGAACTACACAGAGGAACCTTGTCTCAAAAAAAGAAATTAGCAGAGTGTTCTGGCTAAAGTACAGAGTAAAATGACTAAAGTCCTGCTACTATGGGTCTATAAAACTTGAAAGCTACTCTAGATAAATCTATGACTTTTAAAAGATCTCCCTACTTAAATTCTCAGCATCCACTACCAAAAGGCTCCTGGGGCGGGTCTTGAACAATCTCTGCCACACCTTCTACCCTTCCTGGCATGCCTTCCTGCTGTCCTCAACACCAACAGCTGCATCTAAGCAGCTGGACACTACACCTTAGAGAAGTCCTTCAGGCCACCCTGTCTAATTTTTTTTTTTTTTTTTTTAGGTTTTATTGAGACAGGTTCTCGCTTTGTAGTTCAGGCTGGCCCTGAGCTCACCCTCAAACTCACATCACAGCAATCCTCCTGCCTCTGCCTCCCAAGTGCTGGGATTACAGGTGTGGGCCACCACGCCTGGCACTGTGGTATGTGGTACTGGTTGCTGCTGGGTGAATCTCCACACCCAGTATTGTTATGTGGTTACCGGGGATTGAACCCGGGTCCTTGCGCTTGCAAGACAGGCGCCAGAACCACTGAGCTAACTCCCCGGCCCTACCCTGTCTAATTTGACACATCGTCTTACCACAGCCACAGTAATCTACTCTCCATCACAAAACTTCCCTTGATGATTTATTTATTTGGTTTCTGCTTATCATGGATACTGTAGAAGAAACTACTGAGGAAGAGGGACTTTGTTTTTTCCCCCTACGCAATCTGTCACTCCTAAAACTACCTAGCATGTACATGGTCTTAAGCAAATAACTAAAGCATGACTTGGTAACAAAATACATTTCACACCTTTCACACCTGAACCCCACCTTGCATTTTCAGCTGTTACAGAACTGCAGTTTTTTTCACACACACA
>PVIR01025521.1:14437-24902 GCA_004026965.1 Petromus typicus | reverse complement strand
ATTCCCCGGTAACCACATACCTATACTGGGTGTGGAGACTCACGCCCAGCAGCAATCAGTACCACATACCACAGTGCCGGGCGTGGTGGCTCACGCCTGTAATCCCAGCACTCAGGAGGCAGAGGCAGGAGGATTGCTATGATGTGAGTTTGAGGCTGAGCTCAGGGCCAGCCTGAACCACAAAAGTGAGACCCTGTCTCAAAAAACCTTAAAAAAAAAAAATCATCGGTCATACCTCAGTACTTTTTAGGTCTTCTGCACAAAATGAAAAAGAAGTCATTACCTATGATGTCCAGGAGATCACGATATTTTTAAAGGCAAAGATATATAAAGAAATGAATGGAATAAAGTGTGATTAAAACGATGATAGGTAAATAAGATATAGTCTGAGGACAAAGAAAGAGTGTTGATGCCTTTCCTTAGGAGTTACATCAAGCTACACTAGGATAACACAGCAATGACAAAGAGTCTTTGGAGGAGGTACATGATCATATTCTAGGTAGATGGAAGCTTGTCCAAAGCCCTAGAAATGTGCTTGAGAAGTCCAAGAGAGCTGGTAGGTGTTAGTATGGTTTTTTTTAAATTATCTTTATTGGTACATTAAATATACACATCATGATTGCACTCGGTGTTAGTATGGTTTAATTGTTGAATGGGGCAATGAGCAGCAGAAGATATTAAAGGGACATGACTAAACAAATATTGAGACTGGACTTTGTGGTGACCTGACATGTCATATGCCTGGGGTTATGAGTAATTTGATGTTACTGACAGTGGAAAATATTTACACTTTAATACTGGAAACACCACTGTGCAAGTTGGTTGGGAGGATAGAAGAACATGTTGACAAATGCAGATCATGGAGACTGTTGGGGAAAAATAGAGAGAAATCCATCGCTGGGTTACCAAAGATTTTGATACAAGCAATATTTCTGCTTAATGCTAAAATACTCCTAGATATTGCACTGCAATGATTTCTTAATGTGCCTGTCTTACAGAGTAGACTGCAAAGTGCTTCATCATCTTCATATCATCAGTACCTATTGGAGGTCTTGCCTTTAGCAAAACAGAAAAAACACTGACTGACTGAAATGAATAGATTAATAAAAACTTATATCTTGTACCTTTTCCTTTGAACTTCAATTCTATTCCTATAAGAAAGGGGAAGTGTGGAGTTATTTCATTCCTCCAAGAATGTTTCAAAGGGATTGTTGCATAGTAATAATGTAATATGTACTTATTAGAAAGTAATTAGAAATACGGAGCATTTTGGTGATTGGATTTGTCACAGGATAACCAATTGAACATTCATTTATTTGAATAAAACTTTTGAAATTATCTCAAAGTTACTTTGGTATAGAAGGCTGAAATGAATTAAAAGTCTTATTACTAAAGTCTTCAAAAATCCATTAATTCTTTCATGCAAGTAGGCTAATTGGAAGATGTACCTCTTCCTATAAGAAACTGAAACATTGCTGGTTCTGTTAGATAATTTTCTCAATTACATCTCTAGGCAATTAAATAAACTGCAAAATAAGAATTTTGTTATTTCTAGAAATTCCATTCTAAGAAGAGTGAAGTTCTTGCCCATAAGACTTATGTAAAATAAATTGGACATATGTGTGTAAATACCACCTTGTCTCTCTGATGTGACAAACTGAAAGTATAAATATAGACCAAAATATATAGTAGATATTGTGAAATAGGGAGAAAGTATTCAAAATTATACCTAGTGTTAGATACTTTATTAACAATTAAAATGTTTTATACAAAAGATATGATTTTATTTAGAAAAGAGGTTAGCAATTGAAAATATTCTTTAAAATCATGAAGAAAAAGAGACTAAGAATCTATAGTCAGAGGAGAAATTGAAAACTGCTTTAAATTTATCTACTTACTTTCCTGATCATTCCTTTCCATAAAGTCATGCCACTCTCCAAACCAAGACATTTTCATGCCTCTGTGATTTTATTTGTTCTTTCTAATGACAGTGAAAAAGTTCAATATAGATTCTAAATACCAGAAAGAAGTAATGAAATAAGAATGACATTTAGACACATGATGGGAAGAATTCTGAATCTAGAAGAAAACATCAGTGACAATGACAAAAACCAGTTATATAATAAAGCAAGATAATTAGACCTCTCATTTTTTAACAGATAATGATGAAATAAATGTCTTCAGCAGTATAAGGACAAAGCTTCTGAACTTGGAATGCTAGACCTATTCAATTATGAAACAAAAAAGATTCTTAAGCATAAGAGGATTTGGAAAAGGTCTTAGATGCTCTACTTTTCTAAAACAATAAAATGACTGAGAGATATAATCTTGCAAAAGTAAAAACCAAGAGAGGAGAAGGGAAAGACAATAAATACAAGAAAGGATTTGAACAGAGAAATCAACACAATTTGTCCTTAGGCTGAACTCATTGTTCCTCAGTGGTGATACTAGGAAAATTTTGAATAAGAAACTGTTTTGTAAACTATTTTGCCTAATACGGAATGCCTAGAAATAATGATCCTTAATTTTGAGGAAAGAATTTTGAGCATAATATAATAAGGGTGTACCATTTTTAAAAGAAATTGTAGTATTGCAACTGTAATCTAGGTATTCTGGTTTGGATGGTCCTCCATAACCCACAGGGTAAAGATGTGGCCTTTGAGAGTTTAAGTGCTGGGCCTCATGGAAGGTTGTCAGGTCACAGCAGACACACCCTGAAAGGGTTCTGTGGGGGCCTCACCTCCCTCCTTTCCTCCTTTGTTCCCTGGCCTCGAAGTGAATAATTTCATTCTGCCATGTGTTCCAGTCATGACAAAGGGCCTTGCCAAGGCCCTAAAGCAATGGGACCAACCAGTCATGGACTGAAACTTTCAAAACTGTAAGCCAAAATAAACCTTCCCTCTCTTTAAGTTGCTTATCTCAGCTAATTATTATTGCCATGAAAACTAATGTCAGTATGTGTGGGAGGAAGGTCCAAATGTTTATTGTGGCACTTTGTTATAAAGTCAATAAATGTCAGTGGAAAACAGAAACAACAGAAAGAGAACAAAATGTAAAACTCATGGCACTCAAAGTCTTATTTTTGTTCAGGCGGATTTCAACCTTCGGCATGTGTTCCCAGAATGTACGAATATAAGCACAATCTCTACACACATTCACCAGAGGCACCTTTATTACTCACACGAGCCCATGCTGTATCACCACATCTGCCCAGAAGTATACCTTCAACTTTCTTGGAATTGTTCATTTTCATTAAATGTTACATAATAAAGGAAATAGCAGTTTGCCGAAAGTAATTTGTTGTTCACGTGAACAAGTGTAGCATGAGAATGCTATCTGTGACATCTGGACATTCACCAGAGCACAGGGCCTGACCAGCAGGCCAGAGCAACCAATTCTTGAACACAAAGGTGAACCTCAACAAGTTTGAAAAGAGAAAGGCGAGTATCAGAATTTAATGAGAAAATGTAAGAATGAAGATATTTTGGGCATCCATGGTGAAACTGAATTCTACCCTGTCATGTATCCTTTTGGGCCCTGTCACCAGCATGGGTCCTGGATGCTTCATTCATCCTCTTGTTCTTTCATGTACATGCACTTATGTAAGACTAAGTTTTGATTCATAACCTCAAGATTAGAGATTGCACTTTTTCCTACCTCACAAAGAACCTTGATCAACTGATCAATCTCTGTGTTTATTTCTCCATGTATATATCTATTTATCTATCATTTACCTCTCTATATTTTCTTAACTTATTTTTTTTTTCTTTAGTTTTTTTGAGACAGGGTCTCGCTTTGTGGTTCAGGCTGGCCCTGAGCTCAGCCTCCAACTCACATCACAATCCTCCTGCCTCTGCCTCCCGAGTGCTGGGATTACAGGCATGAGCCACCACACCCGGCACTGTGGTATGTGGTACTGGTTGCTGCTGAGTGTGGGTCTCCACACCCAGTATTGTTATGTGGTTACCAGGGAATCGAACCCAGGCCCTTGCGCTTGCAAGACAGGCGCCGGAACCACTGAGCTAACTCCCCGGCCCTCTTAACTTATTTTTATATTAGAATTTCAAGCTTTTAAAATATTAATTGAAGTGGTAAGCCTATCATCATTTTCTAAATGTAGATTTTGATTTTTTTTACAAAAATTCTCAAATCTCATGACATAATGAATATTCTAAAATAATTTTAGAATGATTAAAATTATTAGTCCTTAAGCAGTTGATAGAAATAAATGGTAAGCAATTGGGATTTGGCAATTTCCTTGTGTGAGGATTGTGAAATAATAAATTAATACCTTTAAAGGTTTAAGAATTTTAGGTGATTAATTTCTTCTTAAGTAAGTTTTGGCAAATAATATTTTCTTACTCATCCATTTTACATGACTTTTGAAATGTATGCACATAAGGTTGCCTAAACCTCATTTTTCATTTTTAATAACTAAAGATTATTTTATATCCCCTTCCATTTCCAATGTTGTTGATTTTTCCTATTTAATTTTTTTTAATTTTTTAATCTTTATTGGTACATTACATATACACATTATGATTGCACTCCAAAATAGGGATTTGTACCAGTATAAGACACAACTTAATTCTCATTTTTTCCCATAGCCCTATTTAATTTTTTATTGCCTCTACAAACTACATGGAAATTTTTTAAGTTTTGAAGAAAAATCAACTTTTGTTGATCATTTCTATTATATAATCATTTGGATGTTTTAATTCATATCTTTTTATCTATTTTATTTCTTTCTCATTTATTTGATTTTATTATTTGGCTTTTCCTCAGATTTTTGTAATGGATACTTGGATCGATGATATTTAGCTTTTGTATTTGCTAAATTAAGTATTTATAGCAAAGAATTTCCCTCCAATGCCCCCTTTGCACACATCTCACAAACATGGCGGTCTCTCATCATTATATTTTATACATTTAATTTTCAAATATCATTTCCTACTTGACTCAAGTATGTTTAGAAGTTTTTTCTTAATTTAAAAAATATATTGCATTTTGTCAACAATATATTACATTTTGTAATACCATGCATTAGTCAGCCTTTTATCATTGTGATGAAGTACCTGAGGAGAAGACCTCTTCAAATGCATGGCCCAGATGACCTACTTCCTCCTATTAGGTGCCACTTCCTAATAGGGCATCCAGGTATGAACTCATAAATGGCTTAATTTATTGATGAAGTCAGTGATTTCAAAGTCCAGTCCCTACTCCAGTAATCTCTTAATGCAATCAACTCAACAATCAAGATTAACCATCATGCAACCTAATCTTTTTGGAAAATGTGAGTAGGCTTTATACTCTGAGACAAGTCAGTATTTATAAATATTCCCTATGTGTCTGAAAATTATATTTACCCTGTACTTGATGCATATTACTTCATGCTTATTCCTTGAGTCTTACCAATTTTGTTCTTCTTCATAAAAGAAGTATGAAGAAAAGCAAATTAAAATATTTTACTAAGATTATAGATTTGCTCATTTGTCCTTGAAATTATGCCCACTTTTTCTTTGTGTATATTAAGGTTTTAGTATTATTTACAAGCTTAAAATTATTATATCTTCCTTTTAAATTTTATTTTAAATGATCACTTGCTGCATGGTTATTCTCTTTATCTTTAGAATTTTTTGTTTTGAGGTTCTAAGGATCAAACTCAGGCCTTTGTGCTTCCAAGGTAGGCACAGCATCACCTGAGCTAAATTCCCAGCTCTATCTTTAAAACTTTTAATATTACAATTGAATTTTTCTAAATTAGTACACTACATAGATTTATTTGTTCTTTTCCTACCCTATCATCCCAGTAGCTCTCCATCCCAGGGAGTAACATCATCATTAATTAGTTTTTAATATTGTCTAGCTTTTTATGACTTTGAAATATATGTATGAATGACTACATAGATTAAACAACAGCTTTGCTAGTCTCTAGGTTTATAAAAGTATCAAGCCTTTTTTAAAATTGAGTTTATTGATACATTTTATCAGAATTACAATTGCATTCATCATTGAGAATTTGTATTTATACATGATATATCTTGATTCTTATTTTTCACATTCCCCTCCTCTCCCTCCAACCTCTCCAACTCCATATATACATAAGCTTTGCTTCCATTTTACCTTTTTACCATCAATTTTTTTCTTTCCTTACTTTGCTTTCCCTTGCTCCCTTCCCTACTCCCCTTTCCCCTTTGAAGATTGTTTTTCCTATTCCACAGTATCTATTATACATTTTAGACTTCATTTACACCTTCTATTTCTCACACTAGAAAAATGATACTGTATTTATATATTGTGTACTATTTATTTCATTTAAGAATATGGCCTCCTCAAGGTGCACCCACTTAGCTGCAGCTGTCTCTAGTTTATCTTTCTTTATGGTTGAGTAGTACTCCATTTTACGAAAAAAAACTCCACATCTTCTTTATCAAGCCTCCAGTTGGTGGACTTTGGGGTGTTTCCCAGATATATATATATATATATAAAAATGTGCTGCTATAAATATGGACGTTCATGTGTCACTGTAGTATGATTCTTTTAATTCTTTCATGGATATATCCAGCAGAGAAATAGCAAGTTCTAATGGGACCTCTACTTCTGTCTTTTGGAGGAATCTCCACACTGATCTCCACAGTGGTTGCAACAGATACATCACACCAGCCGTGGAGAAGGGTTTCTCTCCCTCAACAATCCCAACATCATTTGTTATTGGTTTTCTATTTTAATTTTTTTCTTTCATTGAACTTATTGGTACATTTTATTTATTTTTTAAATTGAAATCTTTATTGGTACATTACACATACACATCATGATTGCACTCCATAATGGGGATTTGTACCAGTATAAGACACAACTTAATTCTCATTTTTTCCCATAGCCCTACCCACCCTACCACCCCCCCATATACATAAAATTTGTTTCCTTTCTTTTTTGTTATAATCTCATTATTTTCCCCCTTCACTCTATTTTGCTTTGAGTATTTTCTATTTCACAACATATAACATACAACTCTAGAACTCATTTACATCTTTATTTTCTCATACCAGAGAAAAGATGCGATATTTACCTATCTTTGACCTATTTATTTCACTTATGACGATATCCTCAAGGTATGTCCATTTAAGTATAAATGATTCAAACTTATCATTTTTATGGCAGAGGAATACTCCATTCTGTAGAAGATCCGCAGCTTTGCTACATTTTAGGTATACATTATGATCATTCAACATTTAGAGTTCGTACCTATACATCATGTATCTTGATTCTCCTTTTTCACCATTCCTCTGCTCTCCTTACAACCCTCCAACTCCCTATACACAGAAGCTTTGTTTCCATTTTTTTTTGTTTTTATCATCAGATTTTTATTTTCCTTCCTTACCTTCTCCTACCCTCCTTTTTCTTTTTCCCTGTGCACATTTTCTTCCTATTTTACAATACCTATCATACATTCTGGACCTCATTTACACAGTTTATAATAGCTAAATCTTGCCCTAAATGCCCATCATGTAGATACTAAATAAAGATATGGATTTTTTTAATAAAATTAAGTATTGCTCAACTATAGTGAATGATAAATTAGAGACATTTATACTTACATGGATGGTATTGGTTGATTTATTGATAACAGACATTCTTTCTGGAGTGAAGTGGAATCTCAGTGTTGTTCTTATCTGCCTCTCTCAAATGAACAATGATGTTGAAATTTTTTTATATGTTTGTTTACTGCGTTTACTTCTTCATCTGAAAAATGTCTGCTCATTTCATATGTTCATTTTTTAATTAGGTCTTTAAATTTAGGTAGTCTGATATTTTAAGTTCTTTATATATTCTATGTAGTAGTCCTGTGTGAAGAACAGCTGGTAAAAATTTTTCCGCATTATAGATTGTCTTTCCGCTCTGCCAGTGGTTTCTCTTTCTGTGCAGAAGCTTTCAAATAAGATGAGATCCAAGTAGTTGTTTCTTTCTGCTAGTTCCCGTGATACTGAGATTTTGTTCATCCAGTCTTGAAATTATTTAATCATTATCTTGTAAAATAATGAAAGTAAATGTTTAAAACTTTGGAGCCCAGTAATTTTAGTCCAAGAGATATTGCACATAAAACTGTTTTAAAATAAAAATTTCCAAATTCATATATTTTATATAGGTCTCATATATATTATAAGTACCTAGAATTTTCATCCAGGCTTAAAATCTTTAACTTGGATTGCAATTACACTTCTTTTTGAATTTATTCCTGCCATTTTTATTTTATATATCTATCCTCTTCTGTGCTTCATTTTTATCTTTTTTGGATTCTGGATATATTCACCTATTTATCTTTTTCATTTTTTAAAATTTATTTCTTGATTAATAGTGTTAGGGATTGAACCTAGCACCTTGCAAATGGTGGGCAAACAATATACCACTAAAGTGTACAATCAGTAGTTGTTTATCACTTTTTTCTCTACTTGGAACTCTAGCCACTGTTATTAAATATCAATGTTATCCTTTTTAAAAATATCATTGTGTTCAAGGCTTGGTAGAGACAAAGTTTATTCAAATTTCCTATCTTTCTTTTTTTATTTTTTCTGGCATATTATAACTTCCTTCTTACATTATTTTCCTCCTTCTTGATATACATCTGTTTGAATTTCTCTTAAGAAGCCACTTGATGACAAATTCACTTTCCAATTGTCTGAAATTATCTTTTATTTAATTCTTATTCTTAAAAGATATGTTTACTGAATAAGCGTTCTTGACAATTACTCCTTTTCAATGCTTCAGAATAATATCTTAATGACTTGTGGTTATTATCGATGATAAAGCAGCTACTTTGGCTAAGTAATGATTTATTCTGGCTGATTTAAAAACATCTCTGTCTTTGATATTACGTCATTTGATTTTGCTTTATTTAGCTGCACATCATTTAATTAAAACCCTGGGATTTATTGAACTTCTGAAATATGAAGACTGTTATCTTTGTTTTCTAGGCAATGATGGTCAGTTGTCTTTTCAAATGTTTTGCCTCCCAAATTTCTTTTTTTTTTTTGAGACAGGGTCTCGCTTTGTAGTTCAGGCTGGTCCTGAGCTCAGCCTGAAACTCACAGCAATCCTCCTGCCTCTGCCTCCCGAGTGCTGGGATTACAGGCGTGAGCCACCACGCCCGGCACTGTGGTATGTGGTACTGGTTGCTGCTGGGCGTGAGTCTCCACACCCAGTATTATATGTGGTTACTGGGGATCGAATCCGGGCCCTTCCGCTTTCAAGACAGGCGCCGGAACCATTGAGCTAAATCCCCGGCCTTTGCCTCCCAGATTTCTACCCTCTCACCTTCCAGAAATCAGGCAGAAATGCAAGTCTTGACATCTGTGCTCCGTTTATTTTTGCATATTTCCCATATTTTTTCTTTCCATGCTTCCCCCTGAATTCTTCCTTCAAGTGAATCTTGTAGCTATTGTTTTTCTTGAAAATGACTATTCTTCCAAACTAAAATTTTAACTAAAAGTATCTTTTGGTATTTAATTTTTAATGTCTAGTAGTTCTGTGCAGTTCTTTTTCTAAGTTTCTTTAGGGTTCTGCATAATTTTGTTTTAGTTCCTTGATTTTAACTCATGCTCTTGGCCTGTGTTTCATTTCTTTTCCTCCTCCTCCTTCCTTTCTCCTTCTTATTGTGTGTGCACCTTCTCCCTGGCTCACCAAGTTATGCATACTGCCCAGGTGCCCTTCACTGGTCACATGGTCCTAGGCAGCAGTGCCCTCTTACCTCTTTAAGTTTTACCTTTCACTTAATTCTTAGAAAGCAAATGGCATCTATTTTCTTTCTATCTCATGGATGCATATAAAAAGAAAGATTCACATTTAATTTAGATTACAGTTTTATTTTTTCACAGTGTATGAATGTAAGGATTTGTAACCTTCCTGAATACAGCAGTCCTTTTTCATATAGGGTACATGGTTATTGAACTTCCTGAATTCTTATAAATTTCCATCTTGATTGCTAATTTGTCTACGTGTAAGTTTATTTCTCAGAAAGTTGAAGCCTTAGTGTATAACCTTGTAGCTTCTATTAATGCCTGTGTAAAATCTGGTTCTTTTCTGAGTCATGTGTCTTGAAATGTAAATTAAGTGTTTCTCTCTCTCTCCCTCTCCCACACAACATACACATTCATATACATGTACACACACACACACACACACACACACACACACACACACACAGCTCTCAGAGTAATTCTTGTTCCATATGTCTCTGAAATCACTGAGCATCTTTTACTATAGTTCCAAGAGGTTCCTCAAAACAAGTGTAAGTTTAAGTTTTATTGCATTATTCCCATCTGCAGTTGGAGGACACTCAGTTTGAGGACACACGAAGTCATCAGAGAACCCTCTGAGTTTCAGTACATATGAAACTGTGATTAGGAAATTGTGTATGTATATATGTGTGTGTGTGTGTAAGTTTATTTTATTTCTCAGAAAGTTGAAG